>CM068324.1:7926769-7991769 GCA_034766995.1 Acanthacorydalis orientalis
AAACAGTTTAATATTGTTTTGAAAAATACATAACTTTCTGAATGACTTTTCGTTAACTGTTTATTTATCAAGAATCATTTAACATTATTAAACTTAAAAATATATAAGATGTTTCTTAAAATACATACAGACAAACAAACTTTTTTTGTAGACGCACAGTTGTGAGGCAGGATTAAAGACATATTATAAAAATGAAATAAACATAGTTGAAAATATTTTTTTTTGTATAGAACAAACTGAAAAAAATCTTTGTCGTTTATTATTAGATAAACTATGCTGAAAAAAATAGAACTGAAACCAAAACTTTCCTTAAAACAATCAGATGTTACTTTTTTCTCCGGCGAATATTTTTAAATCGACTTTTTTTCAATTTCAAATATAAAAATAAAGAAATATCATTTTAAATAAAGAGAATTATATGATTATACACCAAAAATTCGAACTAGTTTTATTCTATCCACCTTACTGTGCCAATACAACAGTGTATGTATATAACATGTTCCTGTACAATACATTACAAATCTAAAAATGAAATATCAAAATACAATCACAGAAACTCGGCCATTAATATATATATATATATATATATATATATATATATATATATATATATATATATATATATATATATATGTATATGTATTAGTGTGTATGTATAAAATATACTCCTTTATCACAATGTTAAACACTTGAAAATGAGATCAGAAAAAAAGCAGTTTTTCCAACAAAACAAAAAATAGAAAATAAGTTTCTACATATACGTTCACAGCACAAATCAAATAAATAGCATGTATTTTAAATACAGGAGTGACAAAAACAAGTATGTTGTTAGATTGTAGAATGTTATATGGTACGAGGTTTCAGATAAATTTTTTTTTAATTTCAGATAAGTGTGTACTGTTTTGCAAACAGCGGACTTAGTAATTAAATTATTTCTATTTAATAAAATTACATTTATCAGTTAAAAACTATTATTTATAACGTCATTCGAATATAACATTAAAATAATTACAAAAACATTAGATGTTTCATTAATATATTTCGAAAAACTGATGAAATCGTATTGAGAGACTTTCTGGACAATTATTATTATTCAATATTTCATTAATAGAACGTATAACAATTTAAGAATGATGTAATGAGATAATAAACGAAATATGTTATTTTTAATAAATTGATTTTAGATCTGTGTAAATAAAAACACAACGTAGTTGAAGTGTGCGAAAATAAAGTAATACTAATCGTATCTTTCTCGTCTACTTTTTGGCATTTAACCAAACCGAACTGTTAATGGCATTCAATATTTCACTCAATTATTTGAAAAAAATATAACATGCACTAATCTGAAACATATTCAGTAATGATATAAACAAATTCTATTCAACAATTACAATCTAAATAATCAGATTAATAAATATGATCTAATTAAATAAATTAATAAAAAGTATCAAACCAAATACGAGTCAAATAACTGAATTGAAGAAAGTATGAATGCCTTTTTTAATCATTTATAGATTTCATTCAAGAAAATTCAAGAAAAAATAAAATTTTATATAGTTCATACTTAGTTTCAGTGATAATATTAGGGACACGCAGTCCTAGATAAATATAATTTATGAAGTACACGAATACTGACTAGTATTTTATATGTTTTATACGCGACATATTGTACATATTTATAACTTGTCGCTAAGAAAAGAAATATCCAAAAATCAACCCGTAACCATCACATACGCTCTTCTCCGTTCTAATTTTTTCAAGTGCATGATTTTTTTATTTTTAAAACAGCTCTCCATTCTAGAAAATATGACTACATGGTTACATTTTGATTAACTAAGAATCCTATGAGACTAATGTATTAACTCATTTGCGACCATGTTTCTCAAATGTTAATATATCCTAAACTTTCACACTTTTTAATTGTATCTTTTCCATAACTTATTTAATTATTTACTTATATTCCGTTAAATGAATTAATAAGTAAATTATATAATATTTTTGTTAATATGTTATTTAAAAAAAAATACAATCAAACTACAAAAAAATATTTCTGATCAAACATGTACAATAATTAATTAGATTATTTTTAGTTGTTACTTATACAAACTTCGATGGCGTTACTATCATCCTCATCGCATTGTGACTAAATTTACTTTCAAAAATGAATATTCGATTCATCTCATAAACAACAAAAAAAATTTGATCAAAAATGTTCAATAGCTGATTATTAACCATTTTTAATTATTGCAAATTTCGATGGAGATGCCATTATCATCAAAGCACTACAGCATAAAGGATGATAGTATATCCATCAATAAAGGCATAAGCAAGAATCAAAAATAATTTATAATCTATTATATACTTTTGATTTTCAAGTTTCTGTGATGAGAACAAAATTAATTTAAGGAAGTTTTAAATGTAGTATATTAATACAATTAAAAATGTATATTAAAGAAATAAATACTTTATAGAATATATCAATGATTTCCTTATTATATTTGTTTTTATCTACACCAGTTTAAAAAAAAATATAATCATACGTATATCTTACTTAGTAACTCTAGGAATCGAACTATACAAATGAAAAAAGATATACATAATGTAATATAAAACGAATGTACAGGGATATTCTGGAAACATTCCTGAATAATAATTATAATAAATATTATAAATAAATTATTCCGATTGTATGAAAGATCGATGACTTCATTTTACTGCCGAATCCATTTTTAGAATAAAACTTTTAACTCCACATCTTGACGATTCACTTTCCTCCTCTACTTACCACATTTGTTACATCAAGTGTGGTCTAACGATTAACCGTGTTGTTTGTTTCCGAAAATATTCATTATACAGTCTGAAGCAAAATAATGAATCTGTTTTCTAACCGAACTTACAACTCTCAAAAACATGAACAGTCTTGGTTTTATTTTGTTCATACTATCAAGCGTGTACTGTACTCATAATAATATAACAGACAATTGTAAAAGACATAATTTGCTTAATCCAGTGGTTTTCAAATATCTGTAATACTGACTCCTTTAAATACTAAATAAAATTTGACACCATCCATAAACAAAAATAATGAGATTATTAATTGTACAATAAATAAACATTTCAATAAAATTTGGCAACAAATATTTTATTCGACAGAAATAAAAAAAATAAAATTTGATATCATTTTTTATAGATAATTTTTAAAACTTAACTATACCTCACTCGATCCTTCTTTACGGTGTTTGCGACCCTCAGGTATCACAACCACTATGATTGTATTTTGTGATTTCATTTTTAGATTTGTAATGTATTGTACGGGAACATATTATATTGAAATTTATAGAAAGAGAAAAATAATAAAAAAATCAATGCATTATATTGCTCTCTCATTATGAAAAATATACATTTTGATAAATTCCATACTAATAAAGAAATAATTAATATTACAGAACAATGCAATAAAAATAAGCCTAGTCAGTGAAATATGAACCTACAACCTTCTAAGACACTAACAAATCTTTACATTTGCATGTAGTATGAAATAATAATGTTACTGTGTATATAAAGCCATAAAGCAAACTCGTAGAAGTGTGTATTTCTTGTTATTGAATAGAAATTTTTGATTTGATGTGAGACAAAATAATAAGAAAATTAGTTCCATTTTTTGGTATATTACAGTACTTTTTATTATAATAAAGTCGCAATAATTTGACTTACTAATTACACTGTTGTTATTAAACGAAAACCATATTAAAACCAAATCAATTTTATTTGAAAAATTAATTAATTTTCAAAACAAAAAATGACTTTCTGGTCAACTGTCAATAAATGGTATACTTTTGTTCAAATAAAATATAGTTTGACATTAAATGACATACTATCACATCAAATTATTCCCAAACGCGTATAAATTTCATACCAAAGAGATTAAGAGCACAAATTGGCTCAAAGAACTATTAAAATATCAAGATTTTTCTTAACAACTATTTTTCACAATTTCACTAACTGATCAATTTTGACTGTGATGAGTATTTTGTAATTACTCTGTAAACAATTAAAATTTTAAGAGACAAAATATGTGTTTATAAATTGTAAGTTGGTAATTATCAAGCAAATATATAAGAAGAATCAAATGTACAAAAAAGTTAAATGTACTTCATTAACAAAAATATACATAAATTTTACCAAGTGACATAGATATACGAGTTTTACTACGAACCAGTGTATATTAAGTCGATAAAAGAATTAAATGGTAAGAAATAACTGAAAATGACAATATTTTTATGAATATACAAATAACACTGTAAATGAAACTGATAATTGGCAATGAACATTGCTAAACAGTACACGTTTCAATGCAAACATAGTAGAAGCGCAATTTAATAAACAATAACCCAAAAATGTAAACTATCGAAACACTGATCTAAATGTAAACGAAAATTAGTGTCACGAACGACATGGTATTTAAAAAATATTTACAATCATCATTGGATATCATTTAATTAAAAAATATAAAATAATTCTTAATGCCCAAAAGTCAATTGATACCTTGGGCAAACTCAATTTATTTAATAGCAGTTAAGGTACATATTTACAAAATTAGTGTAAATAAATGATATAGGATTATAAAAAGAAATATAATGAAAAATATAAGGATTTGGCTGGGTAAACAAACAACTACAAGCATGTTATTTATTTATTGCAATAAAATATATATTTTTTTTATTTTTCCATTAAACATTACTATTCTAAAACTATGAATATGAAAGTATGTATGTAAATACAGCAGGGAACTGAATTTTCTACTACAATTCAGAAGGTGCTATTTCTACATTAAAACTATAAAACCCAGTTTCAGCAATATATTTCTTGAATTATTTTCTGCATAACAAGTATTTCATTTTGTATTTATGAAATTTATAACAAACACATGTGAAAAAATCATTCGTATTTATTTAAAAGCAGTAACTGGAAAAATGAAATGAATAATTTCATACAAAACACTAAACATGCATAAGCACACATAAAGCTTACAAACATATATCTAAAATGCACCATAACGAATATAAATAAGCGTCCTAAAAATAGACGATAGCTGACAATGGGTTAAAATGTATGTTTATCAGTGAATGTATGTTCTGTATACAAGTATGAATGAGTATTTTATATATATCCAAAACGTTAAGTTTCCTCAAAATAAATTTTAAGATAATTTCAATAACACATGGTTATTATCAGAAATAATATGAATCTAGAAATAATGAAAACTATAAATTTAATGACATAAGACAATATAAATATATATATATATATATATATATATATATATATATATATATATATATATATATATACACACAAATATATATATATATATATATATATAAAAAACACACACATTCATACCTACAATACGTCATAAGTGGAAACCTTACATACACACACATTCATACATAATACGTATGCGACATATAAACATGGAAATATACACCAAACGTGAATATATACATATATGTTTAAATAGATCACTAAAAAGAACACAAATAATGACCGATTTAATTATCATGTTACAAATATATACACAGACACAGGATAATAAGGGATATTAGAAAATATAAAGCAATTATTAAAATATTAAATGTGTACATTTTACATGTTGGCAATATGAAAAACAGCTACTTTCATTTGACATTTTCGTTATGTCAAAGTCGCTGATTTTTTTTAAACAGTAAATCAATAATTCACATGCAATGTATGACATATGATATATTAATAACGAAATTTGCCTTGTCCTGAATCCCCCGCTCTATACAATATACTATATATACATACATAATACACATTTATTTATATTTATATATATATATATATATATATATATATATATATATATATATATAATAAATTAGCATGTTTTACATACATAATGTGGTAAATACTTCGATTCAAAAATTTTTCTGTGGCCAAAAACAAAATCTGATGTAATACTACTAATTATATACAGATATATTCACAAAACACTTATTCATTAAAAAAATTATACATATTTTTTAACACTCATGACCACATACTATAAAAACAACATGTGTGTTTCTGCACATATATACACATATTTATAAATAAATAAATATATATATATATAAATAAATATATATATATATATATATATATATATAAATAAATATATATATATATATATATATATATATATTTATAAATAAATATATATATATATACATACATACATACATACATACACACACACTTATATGTACTATTATATAAATATTTACTTCTCGGTATATACAAAAATAATATAATTAAACTTACAATCACATACAAAACTATGTTCGATACAAGCCCTCTTTATGAAACACTAATACCAAAAGGAAATTTTACATCCGAGAATACAGACCGGAGATCCGAAACGAGGAAATCAGTCGATTCAGAATATACTATTCGAAAAATTCTCGACGAGACGGCAAGGACATTACGAACAGGCATCGTGACGGGAAGCGTTCCTGAATTCAAACGAGCACACGGCGAAGCAGACACATACAGCATGTAAGCGTGCAGCACAACACAATTACCTGGTAAGGGAGAAGCATCTCACAGCCCTCGTCCATGTTGGTGATCTCGAACGTAGGCTGAGATTGACCAGGAAACACTCCTTTGCCAGGATAAGACGTGCTGCGTCGAAATTTGACCGGTGACACGACCAGACCGGCCGCTGCTTGTGCACCGAACGTAGGACTCGGCTTACGTCCGGCTAGACCGGCCGCTTGCGCCGGCAATAGGTTCGGCACGCTTCGACCTCGTGCCCAAGCAGCTCCGGGAGCCCAGCCGCCTGCCGGAGGTTGCCAGCCACCGCCACCGGCTCCTGCATAACCGACTTTACCTCCCGGATACACGGGTTGTCGAGGCAATGGAAAATTATGAGCAGCTGTTATCGCTCGTCTACCGAGAGCCGGATTCACAGCCTGCGGTTGCGACAAGCTACGGAACGCGAGCGCACCACCGTTTGATAAAAAACCCGGGGGGTCGTCAGTAGTGCCACCCCAAGGCGCTGTATTCGGAGTCGTACCACCTGCTGTCGTGTCACCAGAAGACACCGACGTCGGCGTCGGGTCGGCGCCCCCCAGCTCGGTCGTCGGTTCGACATCTTTAACACCCCCCGCACCGCTCGCAGGACGTTCTACTGAATCTGTCACGTCCGTCGTCAACCCCGTTGCCGATTTGTTGTCGAATAATTCATCTTGCATAGCCGTCTGCAAGTGTGCCTGAAAAGCACTTCTCTCAGGGTTGGTCACTGAAGAGGACCCCGGCGACGTATAGAATATCGAACTAGCTTTCGACGATGCGTTATTTGACGCGGTGGCAGCACTAACGACATTCGACGAAAACTCTACTGGCACAGACGACGATACGGGTCCAATCTTTGCACTCACATTAAACTTGAAATCCCCCATTTAGAGTGCCGCACAATCCGCCGTTTCAAAAAGTCCGTATTGTTCGATCTGTTTTTAACCACTACATTCACACTATATCGCACATATGTTTTAAAAAAATATCACACCACAAAAACGTTCAATATTTTATTACCGCACTAGAAATGAACGTCGCACTAGTTCGATTTGTCCCTTCCCGTCCCGTGATGTCGTTCGCCTAAGTTGTGTCTGTGCGCGGCGTAGCCGACGATAACACAGGTGCTTTCGTGAACACTCTCGTCGTACCTAACTTGCATTGCAGATATGCGCAGTTGCCGGCGCGACGCCTCTCAGCTGATCGCATCGATCTAGTCCACCTGACCTCGCTCCGTCGTTCAGCGTGCGATTGCACAGCACGTCACTATTAGCGCCGGACACCTAGCGACATGAACGCCGACCAAGAAAGCCAAATTGTCCAGTTGATAAAGTGGCCTACTCTACCGCTTATTTCAAACTTATAAAAAGGATGCAATTTTATCAAAAACAATTTCAATTTGTATATTCGAAATAAAATATCTATTTTGTTTCCAATCATTTCATTACACAACGACCCATTGTTTTTTCTCCACGTTAGAGTACATTCATTAATGTATTCTTTCGAAGGCTTTCAAGTACTTCATTTCAATCGAAATTATAACGTACGACAATTCTTCTTCGTTTAAAAGAAGTAAATTTTAGAAAAACATCGTCTAAGGGTAGGATTCAAATAAATTTTAAAGAAACGATAAACAGAAATTACTTCTTTCGCACTGTTATAATTTTAATGTCGACACCGTCTACAATACAATATTACATATGCACTTACAATCTAAGCAAATTAGCATGACTAAATCAACTTTTCATGAAAAAATTTAAGTAAAACTAAATTCTTGATGCAACCAAACATAGGGTTTCTTAATACTCTAAAATATATAATAAATAATCAACTATGTTATTTATACAAACTTCACATTTGTTTTATCTTAAACTAAAAAATTAACAAAGTCTATTATATATAACCATACCCAATCTATATAAATGAAAACAATTATTAATTCTTATATAGGTGATCAAAAAATATATTTATAATTTTATTCTTATTACATAGTTTATAGATGTTAGATAAACTATTGATTTTACTTTTAAGAACAATTTTTCCCTATTTCTAGATCAACAATTTGTAATACTTATACAATGTAAGAAATAAACTTAAATATCAATCATAAAATAGTTGCCAAACAAATTTTAAAATCACTAACTGAATATTATTAACAATAACAACACAATTGTTCTTTAAATTATAATAAACAAATACAAAATTAAATTGACTAAAAAGATGTAATTAATTTTTGTGACTTCATATAAACACTATAATTATTTGATCACCTGTACATGTGCATTTGGTAACAAATTGACTATTTATTTACCATTATATTAAAAACCATATATATATCACAATAAGTCGACTTTGTTAAATTGTAACTGAAATAATCAAAATTATCATAAATGTATTGAGAGTAAATTTTAGAAAATGTGTAATAATACTCTATTATTTTCTTAACACATTCATATACATTACATTTCTCACAGTAATATTAAGAAAACATTACAATAATAAAATACCCCCAACCAATTTAAAACAAAACAATAATTAAAAGATCATTTTCTTATTAATTCTAATACAGTTGAAAGAAGGAAATTTGAAAAGTTCCTTCAATGACTATACTAAATGAAATATTGAAATAAATGACACTATTCAGATTCATAATTGAGATTCTTTGCAACTGACAATTTAACCAGAAGCTAAACCAAGTGCAATGCCGGCCACAAAGGCACATGAAAATATATGAATTTTTTCTATCTGAAATTCCGGGCCCGTTCCTGCAAGTTTATGGTACCAACGACGTGCTTGACGTTTCTTCGACTTGACGGTGTCTTCCACTTTGTCCAACTTACGATCGACATATTTCTCCACCTAACAAAAACCGATCTTTTCTCTATTTGATTCTCGATCGAATATATCATTAGATACTTGTTCAATTGCAGAAAAAATGTTAATAAAAACTGATTAAAACTAATCGAAATATACATACACCTACACAAACTCATATCTACTTCATACTCACACACATATATTCACACATTTAATAAGTTAATGGGCAAAACTAAAATTTAAGGATGTTAGAGTAAAATATAAAAACATTTATTGTTATAGCAAAAATAACAAAAAATAATTAACAATACGAATACATAAAATTAAGAAATAAACCAAACTGCAGTTACGACTAGGCCAACACAGTTATTTCCGCATAATAAATTTCCAATCAATTCAGTTCATAGTTAATTTTGAAATTGTGCAATCAATAAGCGCACAGTATTTCTAAAATGCAGATACTTTACCACTCTTATGAAAACTATTACTATTTCAAAAATATGCAAGCCGATTATATACACTACAGTCTGGTCAGATAATGTGATTATATTCGCATCTAATGCGATAAGCCAATGAACAAGCCTCCAAGAAAGCCAGTAGAGAAATAAGAGGAATGGCCAAGATATAGACCCACCTGTGAATGTAATAAAATTATTTACATTGTTGATTTATTTTGTAATATATATATATATATATATATATATAAAAGAATGAGTATGTAATACGTACATACATATATATATATATATATATATATATACATACACACACATATATTCCTACAGTCTACCTTGTTCATCCAATTTGGAGCTTCATCCGAAAGATTTTCTTCTATTTTATCAGTTACTTTATTAGCACGTCTTACTACTTTATCCCAGTTAATTGTTACATATCCACTATGATGTGCTACTTGTAAAACTAATATACTTCCACCAACTGCAACTGCAATCACTTTCCCTACTTTGGCAGCTAACACACCAGTACACCTTAAACATTTTTTTCATTTTTTATTAATCAATCAACACTTCAAATGTAACAAATTTTTTTCAATATTAACTATTGCAATATTTAAAAAATTAATTCACAAAACTTTGGTCGGGCGGTAGTAACCTTTGGTGTCGATGTACCCTTAAACCCCAAATAATCAATCAATCAACAAAACTTTGGTATAAGAAGTTTGTGGCACTTTTAAAAATGAATTTCACCACATAAATACATACATATATATATATATATATATATATATATATATATATATATATATATATATATATATATATATATATATATGCATATATATGCATATATGAATATATACACACACAAATATAATTAATTATAATTTCATAAAATCATTAATATGAAATTTATTTTACTTTATACAAATATTCAGTACGTAAAGAATTTATTTGTTGTTAATATTATTCATATTTATTTTAAAATACTGTTCTAAAATAGACATATTTCTTTTTTGAAAAAAAAATATTTTTTTAATAAAAGATCTATTATCTGGTTAAATTTAAACTCACATTTTAATAAATAATAAACTTGGTAACCACTTAATTACATGTATATGTTTAGCTTCCATAAGTATACATTTTTTAGTAAAGGATAATTTATGATTTTTCAAAGTATTAATCAGACAACGTTCCCTAGTAATACAATTATTTCGTACATATTTATGATTAAATATTTAAACAAATGTGCAAAAAATTGACAAATAAAATTGTATACTAACCATCCTGAAGCGGCTCCCAAAACAATCTGTTGTGCTGCTGACTGTTTACTTATATCTCCTAAATAATGTTCTAAAACACCTTTTGCATTCTTAGCAACATCTTCAATATCTTTTTGGATATCCTTATTATCACCGGTCGGTGCCATTATTGATGCGACTTACAACACGAAAGGCACAATTTAATAAATATATATATATATATATATGTGTGTATATATATATATTTTAATCAACTATGGATTTAAGTATTAAAAAAATATGAGAGACAAATTCTGAAACTGTTCAAATCTAAATACCAACAAGTACAAGATTCCTCAATGTCTAATGCAACCAAAAATAACAAATACGTCAGTGTGTATTTATTTCACATGACGTTTGACACTACTTATTCTTTTCCTTGTCTAAAAATGTCGGACAGTTGATGAATAATTTATTGGATATAAACAAAATTACGTAACTTTTCAAATGAATTAAATTTAAACGCATAAAAAAAACATCAACACACCCAAATATATATATATATATTTATATATATACTCAAAGGCATCCATAAATAAATTAGTTTTTTTATTCATATATGCATCCACAAAAAAATATATACTTGAATAAATATTTTTACTTGTTCCATACTTTTGTTACTTTCGGTAAACAGAAACATAAAATTTAACGGTTCTACTAGAATTGTGGCTAATTTTCAAATAAAATTTTTAGGAAACACATTTTTATAATACTGATTCTTCTACCATTATAATTTGAAAATCTATTGTTACAAAACCAAATTATATAGTTGATATTTCTTTTATTCCTTACACTAGTTATGAAATCATATCATTTATAGATATTTCCTATATTTTATGTAAAAAATTTTATTAAATGTTAAAAACAATTTAAGTTTTACAAACCTGTAAAAAATTTTGTAACTTTAAATGAAAATATGATGAATCGAAACAAATACAAATTTCTATTGCCAATTTTATTTTTCTATGGAAACGAATTATTACAAGAATAATAACATTAAAATAAACAAATCATTATATTTAAAAATTGGATAATAAAAAAAAACTTTATTTCATAGAAATATTGTAACTAAAAACATTCACAGAAACAAAACTGAAAAAACATTCATCATATAATACAAGTATTACATTTATTTTGTAAAGAAATAAAAATACTTTATATTATGCAAATATTTTCTATTCACATTTTAAAGTACTTTTATTTTCAATCATCGAATCGATTCATCAAATACGATGGAATGTTTATATAGTCCAACATAGAAGTAAAAGATACTGATTATACTTTTATATATATATATATCATTAAATATTAGTAACTAAAAGTTCAGATATTTGCTTAAATAGACGAAATGATATGACCAAGATCTTTCTCCCCTACATATATACACACACACGCACATACATATATATATATATATATATATACTCATACATATGTATATATACACATGTATATATACACCCACAGATATTACATATACACAGGTTTATACATAATGAGCATACTCACACGTAAATTTTATTTTTTTTTAATACTTGAAAATAATTTCAATCATTCTCACCACGTCTAATATTATTTTATTCATTTGAATTGATTAACATGTTAAAAATCAAAATGTTTATTACATGACCAATATTACTAAAACATACATTTGTGAAGACTGTAACTGTAATTGCTTTTTACAATAAACCAACGACTGGTGGCAAAATAATCCTCATTTCATTGAACAATTACTCTTACTAAGGTACCATACAGTCCTATAAAACAAATACAGAACGTGTATATTGTATTTGCTTCATTACAAACATGAAACTTAAATGTTTGATTTTGTCGATACATATAAAAAAACTATTTACAGTTTTATGCATGATCAATTTTTCATTATGAAATAGGATTATTCTGTTTGTGAATACAAACAACTCAATTAGTTCTTTTGAATGCTCTGCTCTACAATCAATTTTGAAAATTTCAGATGAAATACATTTCATTATCAGCTGCAAGTGATATTTTATATTAATAAATATTGAAGAGCCTGAGCAGAAACAATTAGACAAATAAATATGAGCAGAATGATGTTCAGTGTTAATTTACAGTTACATTTATTTTACACTACTTACTTCAACGATATCTACAACTGTTTGCACTTAAAACTGATGCGTATTCTATATATCTGTATTTGAATTTCCTTATAATAAGATACTTTGTCATCATAATTATAAATAGATTTGTAAAAAAACAAAGAGTAAATTTCAAATAAATATGAATGCATGTATAATGTGAATGTGTGTATATTCTTTTGGCTAATCATCAATTGATTGTACCTATTGTGATGACTTTAATTTCAATAGCTACAGTCAATAATTTAAAAAATGAACCGATCAATCAATATGATATATTCGGTGTCTAGATAGTAAAAACATCTGTCAATAATAAGACCACCCGTCGACTGCGATCCACTGACTTCAAATTAACTTGACAGTGGATAATTATTAATAAAAACATTATGAAGATGTCATATCTTGCTACTAACTAAAGCAACAGATAATACTGATACTTAAGCTTACCTAAGGAAAAGCTTTAACCTCAAGTGCATTTTTATATGCACAGCTAAAATAAAACATTGTAATGTTTCAAACATGTTTATTTTTTTATACACTTGAGTATAAAAATATATTAAAATGTATATTCAGAAACTGAATGTAATTTAAATATATATATATATATATATATATATATATATATATATATATACATAAAACAGTAAACCAAGCAGGTTGTCATTTATCCCTCTCATATTAATTTGATAACAATCGTCAGCCAGCAAAATATAACACACTGAACAAGTCTAAAGAAAAAAATAGTTTATTTGTCATGATTGGATATATTTTCTTTACTATAGACTTTAGAAAAATCAGCAGTCAATGACTAATCAAATTTTTTAGCCTTAAGATGCTGAAATAGCGCATTTTAAAGTCAAAAGATTGACACCGAAGTATAAAAAGTTTAAAAACTGTGATTATCAGAATACTATATATAGCGATCTATAATCCGTAAGAATAAAATTGATACAGTATAAATAATAGTTTAATTTATTCAAATTATGACAAACTTTCTTTCCACTGACAGACTTCGAATATATAAATCCAAAGTAATGAAATCACATTTGACTGTTTGTAAATTTCTCACACATCTTCTTCTGAACTACCTTCTTGATCCGTGCCACTGGATGATTCACTTGTACACTCGGAATCCTAAACATGAAATATATAAAAAAGTTTGTTAAAAATTTTGCCAATTTTTATAGTTCAAAAAATAGAGCTAAACAATGCATACAATCCACAAATCAGAGAATAAAATGGTTTAAAATATACACAATATGGAAATTTACTTGAAAATAGAAAATATGAAACTTAGTTTTAAAAATAACATAATAAATGTCAAGTGTGTACTAATAATTGAATATGTATAAATAATAATTGAATTACTCTTAAGTAAATGAACTTTTTAACTTTTTTAAACAATACCAAGACTTTTACAAGTAAATTAGATATTTAATAACTGTACACTTACACCCTCATTGTCAGATTCTGACTCGCTATCTGAATTTTTGTTATCATCACCAGTTGATTGCTTAACTGGCGTTTTAAGTTTAGAGTACTCTCTTAATTGATCTTGACTCAATCCCTTTAAGAATTTTTCATAATTGCCTATGTATTTTTGTTTCAAATCGTTTAATTTTTTACGATAATGCATTTTCTCTTCGGCTGTTAATTTGCTCCACATTTCTTCGAGTTCCGATTTTTTCATCGGTTTCGTCTTAACGGTCTTTTGTGCAAATAATAAAAACGGTGTACACGGAGGCTGGACCGGTTCTCCTTCGTACACTATTTTCGGCGGTTCGACGATAAACATTTCTTCCTCGTCCGCCGAAGCGTTTCGCCCGGTTTCGACCTTCTTCGGCGATACTACGTCCTCGATCGCGGTCGCAGCTACCGCTTTTGCTTTAGCCGAAATACGTTTTCTAGCACCTTTACCTGAATCGTCGTCGCGCTTCTTTTTCGGCATATTTTTAAGCAGTTCTTCTTCACGTTTTTCTTTAGGCAAAGACTCAAGATACGATGCATACTCTAACTTGTACTGTTCCATCATGTGAGCGACACGTTCCTTATATTCGTTTTTCATTTCCTGAGTGCAATCCTTCCACTGCTTCGATATCATCACCATGCGTTCCTTAGCTTTGACCGTTTTGAGAGAATCGCTCACGAGCATAATGCGAGAGAACAAACTATACGCGGAATTCGGAGGCTTCTCTGGCTTCCCGGCCATCCGTTCCTTCAGAGATATCTCTTCTTTAGTAAGTATATTTTTCGAAGGTGTGATCTGAGCGTAAGCCGGATTTTCCGAAGCGTACGCTTTAACTTGATTCTGATACTTGTTGTCTTGATCGAGCGCAATGTCTATCCACACGAGTTTCTTTTCATCGCTCATCGCTTTCCACTGTTCTTTACACATTTCGAGTAAAGCATTTTTATCGACATTAGGGTCCGCCGCCTTCAGTTTGTCTTCGTAGAAACATTTGAACGGCGTACAAGGTTTTTTAGGACCGCTATCGGCCGTGGACTTACTCTCTTTCTCTTTTTTTTCTTTTTTCGAAATAGGTACCAGTTCGGGATGGTTCCGATAGAATTCCTCCATCTTATCGTCGTAATTCTTTCGATTTTCCGCAGCTAGTTTAATATACTTTTCTTTTTTTGTAGGCGGCAATGTTTTATACATTTCGGCTATCTGTTTCGAAAGTGCTGTAATATCAGTACCTGGATTCTCTTTCAACACTCTATCTTTATACTTTAAATAGTAAATCATATATGACGTCAAGGGTCGTCGAGGCATGTCAGGATGCCGAGAATTTTTAATAGATTTAAAATTTTTCCAAGGGCTATGAACCCACTCTTTCGCATCTTCGACGATCTCGCGAAGTAACCTATAACGTCGGACGTGTTTCTCAACCATCTCCCACATTTCTCGACACTGAACGGCATCATAATCGTCGAAAGCAACTTCATCCCAGTTAATTTTTTCTAAACGAGAATTAAATCGTAAATTATCTTGCGCAGGTATTGCCTGTTCTATCCGTGTTAACAACTTTGTCAATTCTTCTGGCGAATACCTCATCTGGTTGTTATTCTTATTGCCCACCTCTGCAGGTTTCGGTTCATCGATTTTATTAATATTTTTAATTTCTGAATTGTTTTTTTCATTCTCTGCTTTCTTTTTCCTTTTTGAACCTGCGATTCCTTTCGACTGCTTCGATTTATTCTCGATCTCATCGCCTAGTTCGGCCTCCGAAACTTGTCTTTTCCTTTTAGACACCATTTAATACACAATATTCACACACGATTTAACTATTTTTACCGAAAGAATATTAAAAATGTACAAGAACTTCCGATTTTATTCACACTCGACATGTGTTGGGAGCGAAATACAACAGACTTAAACACAAGTATAATATGAACGTGCCTGTAGTTCAAGCGCTGTTATGATTTCTAAACAAACAATTTGTATTTATTACTTTATGTCCGATAATATAAACACGACAAATCTTCATATTTTAAAATAAAATACCTACATAACAACAAATATGAAATATCTAATGGAAACCATAGATAAAGATGGAAACGTTATTTTCGAAAACACAGTGAAGCTGCTTACAATCAGTTATACCGTAAATGTTTCACTCGCACTCTCACGGACGGCCACTCGAAGCGACAGACCGATATTCCGTTTCCATCGAATCCGTACAAAACGACAACAACAGCTACGTAGCGGTTGCCGTTCTAACTTCACTCGGCTAATTATAACGTACGCATGCCCGGCCTTAGGTTACTATCCAATTAACACAAGTGGCTTCAGGTGTCCCAAGACGAGCGTTGCGTTCCGCTGCCGGGGCTCATCACCTAGTGCACTGTCATGTTGCACCAGGGTCTTCAGTTCTCTACTTTCTTACTAAGTCGTCAAACCAATGAATTGACTAAACGACATAACTGAAAGTATTGACAACATACTTGTAAGAAAAGCATGAGCACGATGATCTCGCTGAATTCTCCCAATACAATCGAGCTAAGTTAATTGTACCAACTGAAAACCGAGTAAAATGTAATACGGAGGTAACATTTCGATCATAAACGTTACATCCAATAAAAAGTTCTCTTCAACCTTCTATCGACAACAATGATGTTTTATAATTTGTGTCGATGTAGTTTTATATATCTCTATGTTCTTCGTTGACGTAGTTGTCATCGTCGTTTTCATAGTGATCGTTTACCACGACGACAATAAAATATCGTCGTCCAGTACATGACGGATACAATAAGCGAGGTGGCAATGATGGTAGAGACGACTGATGATTGTCATCATCATTGTCAATTCCTTTTTCAATGAAGATTTCAGACCCGTTCGCTTTGTTCGTCTTTGATATCATAAGATGGTCATATCTCGACTACAAACTTTACACTGCTTACAACCGATAAGAGCTTCACTTAGATTTTCATATCCCGAAATTCTGCTAGCCCTCATTTAAAACATTCCTATTGAGGATAACAAAAATATATAGCTTTCTAGCAAAATTTATTACACTTTCAAAACAAACGCTTAATTTTACTCCAAGTGGAGTCATAAATCTTTGTAGTATTTAAGATACGACCGGCCCAAAAACTGCAGACACACGATTACCATTATGAGCGTAATAGGCAAGACGATTTATGAAACGGGCACACCGTAAAGTTTTAAGAATTATTTCAGACTATCGGCAATCATCCATTCACTTGATGCTCTGATAATATTATGCTACCCAAGTTGCACGCCAAAATGTTTATGATCAAAAATTCAGTCAGTAAAGTCTTCAATATACACACGTTGTGGTGGTTACGAGCAACCAATACCATAAGTAGATGACCATTATAGTAAAATTTGGAAAATGAGCACTGCATAGATGCCTTTTCTCTATGATAAATAAATCAATTAATTGATTGAACTGAAAGTATCGAGTATCTCTTGCAGTTCGATGTTATAAAATAATCTAAAATAATTATTATATCAACATATTATTATATACACATATTTTCATATTTTACTACGAATTATTAATAGTTTGAAGCAGTCATTAGTTCCAGAACGTTTATTAGCTCCATAAGTAATTTGTTACAACAGCATATTTAAAAACTACCTTTAAATAGTTTTTCCAGAAAGATTCAATACTATCAAGTCAATACCAGAATATAAATTTTGTTAATTGCAAATTTATAATTTATTAACATTCTTAATAGTATCATCATCATCATATATTTATATATAGCGAGAGGGGTGAGGAGAGGGAGAGAGAAATAAAGATTCAACTTAGGCTTTCACACGAAAGTATTTAAAAAAAGGCAAGACTAAAAAACCCATATTATCCCCCGTTTAGTATTTTAGTAGAATTGTATTTTAACATTAAATTAAACAAAAATACTAAATAAAAAATAACATGACTTTTCTTAACACACTCACCCCTTTTAACACTTCCATGTCGAAACCTAAATTGAATCTCTCTATCTATCTATTTATATATATATATATATATATATATATATATATATACACGATAGTTGTTGCAATTATGAATAAAACTATATAATTGTTGAGTAATGAAGGACGTTCTAACTAACCTTCGATGTATTTATCTATTTCAAACGAATGCGATTTGAAGGTAAAATCAATTTCATGGAGCAATCATCAGTTTCATTAAACTACATTTAGTACTGTATTAATTCTGAATGTAATTACTTCGTAGAATGAGATTGAACTTGATATTTTTTAAATGATTAGTTTGTAATCGACAGCAAGTAATTACATTCATGCAATGTGAATGTTTTTAATGACTAATATGAGTAATTCATTAAATAAAATTTAAGATCGCAATGCATTATTAATGCAACATCATCAATAATGACGATTCACATCATTATTACCAAGCTAATTTACATAATGAAATTATTTTTTTTAAATTATAACATATTGGAAATAAACGTTTCATTATAGAAATACAAATATTTAAATTACAATTATCGTTTACTAGAAATTAACTTCGTCAGGTAATCAAAAATATTACTTTTTCAATAACATATTTTGTATATAAAAGTTGTTATGAAATAGAAAATGAATTGATTTATAAATATTCGTACAAATATATCGTCTCAATTATTAAATTAATTAAGTAAACATAGTGTTTTAACGTTCCATGCAAACCAAGTGAATTGCGATGTTTATTATTAATTTAGTCTGAATGTCTGATTAGAAAATAAACATATATAAACATTTTAATAAATATAATACATGAGCGATTTAAATAATCTTTATCTTGAAAAAAAAACAAAGAAATTATTTTACAAATATTTATAATTGACTTAGCACTAGACTAAAAAAGAACAAATAATTGATATGTATATTTCATCATAAGAAAATCGGATTAACTTACTTAATCCTATTTACTGAGTCAACTATGATCTGTTTGAAACAGAATGATCAAAGATTCCAAGATCATCTCACTGCAAAACATAATGCAAATACTACAACATAAGTAACAAAAGTTAAATCTTGTAGAGTATAACAATTATTACACAGTATACAAAAATTTACCTTCACTGCAATCAAAGAGAATGGAGGAACGATAATGTATTATAAATTAGTTTCAATTAGATATATTTATTTAAAAACTCAGTCTTTTATTTCTGAAATTTCCCATACTTTTAACAGAACTCATACTGCACAGGCTCTAGAGCTATATGGAGGTACATTAAATGTACACAATATTCAGTGTGTTCTAATGAAAATCGAAGCTTTTACTGCCATCATCAAAATTTTAATCTGATTTCTCATTTTTATAAATTATTTAAATACTGAAACTTAAAAACTACAAGTAATTCACATTCAACAATCATGTTTGTCAGTGACTGCTATTTTTAAATTCGTAATGTTTGGATAAGCAGCTCTAACTAAAGTTGTTGATGTTAACGTTAATTCTGAAAAAAAATGCCTAGATTACCCTCTTAAATTAAGGAGAATCACTTTATAAAAGAGGTCATAATTATACTTCGATTGCCCTATAAAACTCATAAATGCTTTTTCAAAAAGTAAATGTCTTATCCTTTCAAATAAATTAAACTGTACGTATTTTCATAGTAAATGAAAATAAAAAGTTTTATTACTATTGAATGCTTTTTTTTTATTTACTAAGATAAAAGACATAATTTGAAATGTAATCATCTTCATCCAATATTTTAACCAATAAATAATTTAAATAATTTCTAAATAATCTTTCCTACATAAGTTTTATTTTCGTAAATCAATCTTCAAATAACACTGTTCTAAGAAAAAAATGTTTCCTCGTTGGATACAAACATATTGAGATGTAAGAAAAATTTACATTTTCACTCGCACAGAAACCTAATTTGAAATTAAATATAGCCAGAGCACAAGTTGATATCAAACAAGTATATGCAAAAATATTCTTAAACAAATTCTCCACATTCAATAGGTTAATATGAACATATGTATTCCATTCGTGTATCTGTGCCGACTTTACAATTCAGACGAGTATTCAATTGAAAGAGGAAACAATGTAGAATGAGAGCAGTACAAAAAATTATCGAACACGTGAATAGAAAACATGATTTTTATGTTAACAACGACAGCTGATCAATTCCTTTAGTTTTTATGTTGATCCAATTATATTAATAACAATAATGTATATATATATATATATATATATATATATATATATATATATATAATATATATATATATATATAATATATATATTCTCGCATAAGCAGTAAATCTTCTAGAATTCGAAATTTATCGAATTTGAATAAATTCGATAAATTTCGAATAAAATACATCTTTCATATTTCCATAAATCATTCATTTAAATATGAGGAGAGAAATTTTATGATAAAAGTTATCCAATGAAAATAGTCTCACACCAATATAATTACTTATTTAAAATTCCTGTATTGTTTTATTCTTGTGTGTATAAATTGGTATGCGATGTTTATACTAAGGACAATCTAAGAATAAATGTCGAATATCTTCTTTTTTAATAATTTTGAACACAGGAAAAATACAACTTTTATGTGCCTGAGCTACAGATTCTATGTAAAATAATCTAAACTAAAATTTATATAATCCGATATATATATATATATATATATATATATATATATATATATATATATAAACTTAAAATAACTTACGGAAAATAATTTCTGTAAATTGAATATTTGTTTAGGTAATAGATGAGAACACTATAAAATTCGAATCCATTAATGCCAAGATTTTTAATTATAATTTAAATGTCTTGAAATTTCATTAAAGTTCATTTTCGGTCGTGAATTACATGTATCAACTTTTTTTAAAACATCTTCAATCGTTAGAAGTGACCACATTATGTGGTAACAGGATCAAATCTAAAATAACATTTTTGCAAAATTATTTACCAAAAGAAATGCATTAAAATTATTTTAATATAATTTCACAGCAGATTCTAGAATTGAATAAGTATCTTACTATTCTCTTACTGTAATTATGTATAAAAATTGCCAAAAAATACCAGTCGAATGTATGAAATAACTACACTGTCTATCCAAAACACAGATTTTACACAAGCAAATTGTCTACAATTGTGTTATTCAAAATATGATACAAAATACTCGTCGAAAACTAATCTTTTTGCAGATTCGAATGATTTAATATATTTATTTTTTAGTAATTTTATCGAAGGTCGTGGCATTCACATTTTATCTTCCTTGTCCATTTTATAATTATTAAAAACATGAAACATTCATATTATCTTCAACATATCTCTTTTTATAATATTTGTAACAAGTTAATTTCGTAAATATCTGTATGATTATCAGTATGAACATTTATTGAAACCTGAACTGTATTCACATGAATAACAAATTACATCTAGTGCTGATTTGCTTATAAGTGGTTGGTATGAAATTCAATCTAAATAAACAAGATTTGATATAAAAGGCAAATTATTTCTTTATTTTTAGTAACTAAAATTAGATCAGCATAATAGTAGAAAATTTAGATCTGAAGACAAGATAATAAGTTTCACATACTTCAAAAAATAATAATAATGTTTAATCCTACACGTATTGGTAAAGAATTAAGAAATCAAGTCAAACCTGGAATAACATTTTATAACTTGATTAAAGGGGATATGAATGTTATTAACGATATGAAATGTATATATTTTCTTACTAGAGTTACCTTGTAGATATGTATATCCTACTGGTAATGAAAGCGTTGTTTTTATTCATCTTAAAAATCTACTGATTTCATTATATATATATATATATATATATATATATAATAAAAAATAAATAAATTTATATGTTTGTTAGTACTGTTTATATGCAGACTATTTTAAGCCACTGTAATATGTTGATTGTATGGATCCGTTTCAAATATTTGCAGATGATTAACATAAATGCAATGTGTCAGTACAGAAAATATAATGCACTGTATCAGTACAAAAAATGTGATAAATGTTTCCGTTATTTCTAATGATAATATGTTGTTTTATGTATACCATTTATTTAAATTATAAATAATAGCCTTTTTGTATTATAAGAATTAAAATTATGACAATTTCAAGGTGTTTTGTCCAGGCAGATGGATGATCGATACTCATTCTTAAAAAGTTTATATCAAAATATAAGCCAACGTGAGTATTAGTACAACGCAAACAGTGATGACAAAACTTTCTCATAAATAGATCTCTTACCAATTGATATTCTTTTTTAGCATGTAAACACATAATTTACTAACAAATATATTTTTTATAATATGCTAAAGAGACTATTTTAAAAATAGAAACCGTATCAAGGAGGTCTTTATAAACACATGTGTGCGAACAGTTTTTTTTTTATTTTCATACAAACACTTCTTAACATGTATTCTTTAAAAAAATTAGGAATTATCTAGAAATATTACACACAAATTTGTATATTATTTATAAAACATTGCTGCAAAATATTATTGACTTGGGATTGCATGTTAAAAATTAAAATTTGTTAAAATATTAATAATGTTGGATTTTTATTATTGAATACTGCATAAATGTTTTTAGTAACGTGATTTATCTAGATAAAAAAGTATACTTATGACGTATCTGTAAGTCAATATTTTACAAAATTATTTACATATGAGCTCGATAGTAGCAAAAAAATCCGCCTTTAAGATTGTTGTTAATAGGTAACACTTGGTATATAGGAAATTGTTTCATGTTAACACATACATTTATTTTAATGGATATTTTTCAAAATTGAATATTGTTTATTGCAGGCGAAGTAAATACTTTACACCATGTATATATGTGTGTATGTATATATATATATATATATATATATATATGTATATATAAATATGTAGAAAAGTGTATAATAAACCTAACAATAAAAGTTAAAAATTACTTTTACCTGAATTAAATCGAATGGAACGCAATAATTTTCATTCATTCATGTAAAATACAAAGTTGAATCCATTATTTTTACTAAAATACCTAATTTTAATAAAAATATCCTTTTTAATGATCATAGTATCGAATGATCCAACTTCATTAAATACTAACTTATACAACACGAAAAAGCATAAGGAATATTATTCACAATGTAAAGAAAATTAGAATCAACTTCTTAATACTATAAGCAATTACACTTGACAAACATTAATATATGAAAGATAAAAACATAAAGAAAACTAAACATACAACTCTGAAATTTCAAATTAACTTTCTGTGAAAAGTAGAAGGATTGTGTGAAAATTTTCATTTGTTCTATTACAAATATGTAACTATATCAATGATTCACTATAAAAACAATGTAACAATGTATAACAATATGAAGGTCTTAAACAATAATTATAAAATTATACTGTATTTATCTCATTTTTATAAAGACAATAAATTCATTTACTTATTTCATATGTAAAATATATTTAATAATAATAATGGTTCTATTGAATGGGGTAGGGTAAATGAATAGGTGTAAAGAAAAAAAATGAGTGTATTTGTTAAAAAAGAGCCCTTGTGTTTTATCTAATTATGTATGTTTCTATTTCGCTATTTATGTTAGTAATAGTGATTTAATAGATGTTTAATTATAAAATATTTAATAAATTCTCTTATTTTTTAATGCTATAATAAAAAATATATAAAATTTATGGATAAGCATGAGGAATTATTAGAAATAAACGTAAAAATATAGTTAAAATAGTGGAATGTTTATTATAATTACATTACAATGGTTTCACAATCTTTAACTAATTCAATAATTACAATTGAGTAAAACAATAATATAGATATTATTGGAATATTTTTTACATACACGAAATATTACATTCATATATATATATATATATATATATATATATATATATATATATATATATACATATATATATATATACATACATAATACTCATAAAAATGATATAAAACATAATGACTGCATAGGTAATCAGTTGCACTTTAGACTGATTAATATAATTTTAAGTACAATGCCATTTATTAACTGATAAACACTATCTTAAGCTTGTGTGTGTATGTATTTTTAAACATTCTTTACTTTATTCAAATTAATAACGATATTAATGGCTATACATCCATCTGGCAGGTGCAATAAAAATATCAACAACTTATATATTTAATATTAACAATAGTGACGTTAAATAATACTAGGTACTTCATTATCTTTTACAAATCGTTTATTTAACGCATTTATCGATTTACTTTTCTTGAGTAGGCTTGCCGATACAATCTTATAAAAATGTCAACTTGATATTCTTTTGTGTATATTTATTTTTTAAGTAATTACATTTATTGGTTTTCATTTATCCAGTATTCAAAGAAATTAATTACTCTCTAGAACAACGTATATTCTATTTTGATTTTTATACTAATTGAGTTAAATAAGTAATATCTATGCAAATAGATTTTAGTTTTAGCAATATTAACATACACTGTTCTAGAGAACAATTCAAAACTGTAATTAAAAAAAAAAAAAACAAAATGGTAACAGATTGTATATGTACACATATGTTATTATTTTTCTTAATTATAAATGCATGAAGTAAAATATTTTAATATATAACTCTTTAAAATTTTATGAACTCCTACAACAGTATTTTTAAAAACAAAAATAATCACTGAATATATTAAATATGTATTAAAAAAGATTGACACTTTATTCCTAACAGAACGCTTGCACAATTTAAAAATTCTTAGGTGAAAATTTAATAAATTAAAAACCAATTTAGAAAAATAAAACCGAGCAAATAAAATAGAAATTTTCAGATTTTACTACAAGAAGTTCTTAAAAAGGGCAATACTAAATATGCCAAGAAGGTACTATAATTCTCGTACTAATAAATATTTTGTGTTTGGTTTGTTGTACAGCAACTTCAGAATAATTGATTATACACAATAATATATTTTTTAATTTGCTAATAAAACAGAACTGTAGTTTTTAAATTTATAACGTTTCACGTGATCTCTGGATTTAATTTTATATTATCCTTAAATGGTGCTCTAAGCGTTTACATATTTGTATATATTATTTATATATTAAATTTAAATAATTAATATAAAAATATAGTTATGAGATGCCAAGATATGTATATTAAGAGATAATTGTTAATTAAGTAAATATGACGATGGAGAAATCTTTTTTAATGAGGTCAGGAACTAATGTCATTCATTAAAAACGATAATCTAGTGATACAAATATTTAAAAATTCTGAAAATTCAAAGGAATAAGTAAATACATCTGATAGTATTAAAACTTGAAAATACACAACAAAAAATTATTCATTCAATTACATTCGGTCTGTTTGTATAAAGGTTGTATAAATAAAATGAAATAAATCTCGATTTACAGAGATGAAATACATTTTATCATTTTGATCTTGCAATAGGTTCTTGAAACAGAGATGCTCTAAGTTTTTAATCTTTTTGCTGGTCGTTGCTAAATGTAGTTTTTTCAAGGGAAAATAGTAACAAGCGATCACTGATTTATGTTAAGGATAAGAATACAGCTCAACGGCTCATATTCAGATCTAGGTTTAAACAACAGATCAAATATACAGAATAGATAGATTAGAAAACAGTAAATATCACCGACTGTTGTGCAATCTCGTCTGTCTCTGCACTGGATCTATTACCCCTCTAAATCAAAATCTGAACCACCGTATGCTATTTCTAGTCCTATTACTTTATTTCGATGAAAACTAAATGCTAAATGTTAATTAATAGATCGATAAAATGGGGACGCTGGTGATATGAAACATGAAATAACTAGTTTCTAGCCATAACGTCAACAAATTTCTCTACTCTGTAGACATCATGTTTTCTCTTATTGTCACATGTCTCATATTTATGGAAACTTCGATCAACACAAATGTTGACATTTTTTATCTTTATAAAATCGAACTTAATATACCCATGTTGCCTGCTTCGAACAGTTTAATTGTTAAATACTGCGCTACATAATGACTAAAATATAATATATACAATGAAAATTCCTTACAGTCCATAGAATATTCTATATTTAAAATAATGGAAGAATAACAATTTAATATTTTACATAAGCAGACATTACATATATATATATATATATATATATATATATATATCGACAACCCTAAAAGAATGTAGTTTCGTGTTTTCTCGACAAATAAAACATTTCTTTTTTCACTTATATAAAACAACTGTTTCGCTCAATGACGTTCTATTGATAAACATAATTATTTTACCACATTAGCAAAACAATAAAACAATATATTTAAGATGGATTATGATAAAATAATAATAATTATCATGTATAAGAAAAGAATTCAAAATATATTCGTAGTGATTGTTCATTCACAAACTACAATAATAATTAACAGTCATATTCTCTCGGCAATTATATTCAATTTAAAACGATAGATTTTCAATGATAAAATACTTTCGTTCAAATGTTAATTCTGAATTAGGTATTTATGTTAATCAATCTTTTGTTCATTATACTATTAATCTTTTATAAATGGATGCTAATAACGTACATACACATAAGTACATACATTAATTACACACACACACACATATATATATATATATATATATATATATATATATATATATATATATATATATATATATACAATTTTTGAATATAGTAATGTATATAACAAGTACGAACTACAGTATACTGTTTATGTTATTGTTTAATTAATACTCTTCAAATATCCGGAAGTAATAGTTTAAACAAATAATATGAAAAAATTAAATAGGTGTCATGTTACGCTTTTATAGGCCAAATTCTAATTAAACTATAACTATTTTCAATTTATTTTTAATATTAATACAACTAAAATTTATTACATTCCCACATTTGCAAATTCAATGTTAAAAAAAAACATTCGAAAATTACTTATATTCAAATGAGATTTGTTAAATTGGGCAAATATTTAACAACTATGGACTTTAAAGTTGTTTACTTCACATAAAAGTAGTTGTTTTAAAAGTTTTATTTGAGAAACTATAATTTGATTTTTATGATTTGTGTGGAAGTAAAAATTCATTTATAAGTATTGAAAATGTCATATCAAATAAGTGTTTTTTCCATATCATATTTCTCTTGCAAAAGTCCTGGTTAACAATCAAGAAATGTAATTAAACAGCACAATAATAAACAAAGTACAGGTAGAAACCGATCCGAAATTGTAATATATGTAATTATATTAAGATTTTTTTTCAATAATTAAAATATAAAATCAAACATTAACTTTTAATGATACTTTTATATATATATATATATATATATATATATATATATGTATGTGTGTGTGTGTGGGTGTGTATGTGTGTGTGGGTGTGTATGTGTGTGTGGGTGTGTATGTGCGCGTGTCTATATTTTAAATCTATTACCACGTCCCATCCTCAGCTCTCAGGCTAAATCCACTCTTGTCTACAAGGTCATAATAAATACTACGTGAACGCAACAATATAATAATTGATAACTAAAACGACATTTATTTTTAATAAACAATATACTGTACAGTATATAATTTTAAAAAAACACAATTAAATAAAATTAGATTTTATTTTCCGAAAAAATATTGAGCTGAAAAAGCACTATAAAAGAATGGTGCTAAAAGGGGAATCACTTTCTGGGATATTACTGTTTTTAATAGTAAAGTCTAGACTTCATTTTCATATGCCAAACTTACAATTTCATACAATCGAGGTCGAAGTACCACGAACATCGCTCGCGATTACGTTTCAACCAATGTCATTTTAGTCTAGTACGCAATGTTTCTCCAGAATTATTTTAGAAGAATGTCTGCCCGAAAAAACTTAACGAAGTAAAAAGTAATGATTTTAAATTGAAATTAACACATTTTCCAATCCGAACATTTTAATAGTTTAAAAGGAAATGTTAAAGAAATATTTCAAATCATCTAGAAAACTAATTTAAATGTGCGAGTTACGGAAAGTTTTTCAAAATTAGTTTATTCTACGTTTCAATGAAGATATTTAATATGTAGTATTAAAACAAGAACAATTTCAAAGAATTTATACTAGCAACTCGATTATTTCTTTCTCCCACGCATGACAGTTAGTGCATGGACTTATCTGTGATAAACATGTTGAAACTGTATTAAATGAAGAGTACCGAAGCTGGTTATCAAGGAAATTGTAAACGAGGGATGAACTTACATTGAAAGAATTTTTGAAAAATAATATTCAGAATGCAATAACAATGCAAACACTAGAGATTGGGATTGAAAAAAGATTTCCATAAATGGTGTAATATTTTTACATCACTCTTGAAAGTATCATTTGGGATTATTAATATGTGGATGAACTTTTAAGAGATGATTATTTTCCTTCATAATTAAGAATCTTTAATTTATATTCAACATCAGAAATATCCCTTAAACCATAAAAAAACAATTGTTCGACTTTCATATATTCCATTTTCAGACATGTTATAGAAGGAATTATAAAGCGGAAGACTACCTATATTTTACCTTACTAAGAAGGTTTGTTTTATTGTATCATTAATTATCTGGATTTATATAACAAATGACCTATATTTTAAAACTGCCACTGTATGTGTGTATGTGTGCATGTATGCATATATATATATATATATATATATATATATATATATGTTCGTGTGTACTTACATATTTAACAGGTTCTAAAATAATATGATAATTACAAGACGTAATTTAAAACGAATTAACAGATGATTAATAAAAACAAATAAAGAAATCGACAGAGTGTACATCATTTTCTTGCAAATAAAAATATTATAAAAGATTACCGATGTATAAAATGTATTTATCTGTTAAATGTCAGTTTAATTAGAACATGTTCTTGTAGGTAATTAAATTTATAACGAATTGTTATTTTTTTTGTTACGTACTCATGACAAACATTATCACAATACATACGAAAGATAACGATAATTTTATCACAGTTATTATAATTACTTGAAATTCTTATCTAGAACCCAGTTTTATGTTATATTACACAATTTTATTCATACACACAATAATATATATATATATATATATATATATATATATATATATAAAACATAATTTTTACTTGTATTTTTAGAATTTAAATAAAATGAAAAAAAAAAATATTAAAAGAATGTATATAAATTAATTATTTTTTTATATAATAAATAATTTTAGCGCTAATTAATTTCATATATATATATATGTATATATACACATAATATATTGGTAAAATATACTTAAAATCGCATACCTATTAAAAATTGTAATTATAGGTGTAGAAATGAATGTGGGTTGATGTTTGGTAATATATTTTTGATAGTATTTCTGTTTTATAAAACGAGATTAAAAATTGAGGACAATACTGATTGTTTGTCATACGTGGTAAGTTATTTAAATTTTAATAAACATAATCTTTCCTATGATAAATTTTTATAAATTAATGACTAATAGCAATTTTCAAGGATGATATCATCGAGTTTTATTATGGTTTTTATCCATATGTAGTCTTAATATTAGAATTTTTGTTGTATATAAGTTTGTCTACTTAATTGAAGTATTTTATTTTATGAGAATTTTTTCACATTAATTTTTATATGGAATATTAAAGAAAAAACACTATTTATTTTTATACTACAAAAAATCTTACACGTATATAGAAACGAATTTTATTATTTTTCTTAGAATAACACGAAAATTGTAATCTTAAAAATGAGGAAAGAATAATATTAATTAAATTCGTTTTATATAAAATATTAAAAATTCAATTATAAAAGATAATATTTTTTTATATACTTGGATAAATATTTAATTCATAAATAGGTTTGCAAAATAAAAAGCAATGATTACAAATTATGCTGATTAATTATAATTTCATCACTGTGTGTTTTACCATATATATGAATGCGTATTCTTGGGTACTTTACTATTTCATAAAATGATATGACGAATGCAATACATTTAAAGAAATAAACAGCGTTGTTTCTAGATTGATCGTGTAAAACGCGTAAGATGATTCTCGATGAAAAAAACATTCTTTTTCTGTCTCGCAGCTAGAAAAAACAGGTGATAGTAAAATAGTAACCGAAAACCTTGAAATAGTAATTTTGGTAAATATGTACGTTCTTCGATCGTTTCAAGATTTTATATAATTTTAACATTGCGACGAACTATAGATGCGGAACACTTCACCTATGCCGAATGAACGAAAGAATTTATAATGAAGTTTGGTTCGAGTTTAAAGCGACTGCGTTAAGTAACGAATCGATGATGATCAAGAATTTATTTGATTAATATATATCGCCGCAGAATATGACTGTGTTCGAATTCTTTTCATATAACTGAGACGTGAGCGATCTTTTTTTTATACATATGATCGTCGAGAATAGATCATACCGATCTTAATTAATAACAAATATAACAATACAAGTACAACAGATTTAAGATAGTTCCATTTGGAACGGAACGGGAATAATACAAATAATAATAAACATAAAAATATCTATCGTCTGTACATATACATACATATAATGAATAAATGTATCCGGTGTGTAGATAAAACCAGAAGAAAGCAGGCGAACATCGACTGACCAAGAGTTTCTTCTTACAATTTCTGTATGATATCGAATTTCTTACGAACATCCAACGAATCTTTCTTCGGATCGTATTTTTTGCGTGTGGCAAGATGTGCGCGCAATTCAGCTGCCGTCATTTTTAATTTTTGAGTAATATTGTTGTCGTTGTCGTTATTTGCATTTGCGTGGTTCTCGTGGGAATTCACCTTCGGCGTATCGGGCGCCGAGTTGTTTGTGCTATCTGTTGCCGGAGCTGTGATGGTTGTTTCCATCGAACTCTTCGACGACGCGTCATCGACACCCAGAGGGCTGACGACAAGTAGTTTTGTCTCGTTCGGAATCGATTTGATCCGTTGTACGACTTGCTTGTGAGTTTCGCTAGTGATATCGACGCCGTTCACTTCTAGTATACGATCCCCTTTGACAAGACCGGCATGTTCGGCCGGCGAGCCTTCATCCACTTTACCGATATACTGGCCGGGCTTACCTTTTTCCGCGTGTAAATTGAAACCGTAACCGTCAAAGTTCGGTGTCTTGATGACATGGCACAGCCTCGGCGCGCCTTCCTTCTTATTGTTTTCGGCTTCTTTACCGTTCGACATTATCAATCGTACCTGCGTAAAATATGTACAAACGTGTACTGGAACGCGACTTGAGAACAAACTCCGACTCCGGTTACTTCACTGGTTCTTCTCTGGTGTATATCACATGTGCGCACAAACAAAACATTTCACTATATGCGTGCACCGCTCGCAACAGGTACCTCGCACGTTACGTTGCAAATATGTTATCTCGGACTGCTGTTCCTCCGTGTGAACGACGCACAGATCCAAACTGCAGTACGAATGTAACGTCGTCTTGTGCCTATAGGCCACAGCCCAGATCGAGGTGGAAATCACATGACACACTGGCTGCCGGAGTGTAATACATCTGCAATCACTATAATCTAGCCCCCACCGCAATCGTAACCAATCGACGACGGGAGACCGTTCCACGTGATGCAGACGACTATTTATATGTATCCAATATCGAGAGTGTTTTTTAAGACTGTGCTTGTATTCGGACCAGAGGCGTACTTAGACACACAAAATGCACGTTGAACGGTACATAATACACACTCTTCTGCAAAGATTAACATTTGACTTTCGTCTAGACGAAAGAGAAACATCTGCCTTGGGGGTCGCAATTAAGAGAGACAATGAATGAATTCCGTGTAAGAGGTGTTAGAAAGTAATGAAGAGTTTTCCAGTCAAAATATTTTTATTATCATCAGTACGATTAGATAAATTTGTTTATTTATTTATATTTTCATCGACTGATTCTTAATCGAATCGTTTTCATATAAGTTAAAATTATTTATGTCTTTTATTCAATTTTAAAAATATTACTGCTTTAAATTTAAAGATTTCTAAAAATAAAAATATAAGTACCTCATTCGACTTCAATAAATATCGAATATTATTAGAAAATTATATAAAAGTTAAAGTTGCAAATATATACAATTTAATGTATAAAATAAAACAAAACATTTTTAAATACATTTTATACTAATTAAAATAAAGTTTAAATGAAGTTATCTGAAATAATTCTAAAATATCAGTCAAAACGAGAAAAAATCTATTTGATTCATCAAATAATCCATACTTTTTATATACCTTCTATGAACGCTACTGATTTTGATGAGTTTTCTATCTGTAAGTCTCTATGTGCAACATGTCTGTTTGCTGTGTATTTGTTTCACTCGACAACAACGTAGAACAAGTCAAACTACATACCATACAGGTAAGTTCAGGTAATGTAAATAAATATGTACACGCATTGAAATCCAGAAGAAAAACACATTCACTTGAAAAACAATCGATTTTCCTTCATTGGTTCACTTAGAAATATAACAAAAAATGGGTAATCTTTTACTCCTTTATAGGGTTGTTTTTTTTTTAAATTCCTATAGCAAAAAATACAATTACTGTTCTTAGTGTTATATATAAACGACTTTTGAAAAGTAATTGTGGGTAAGATGAAATAAATTGACAACTATAAATTAATATATAATAATAAAATTAGTTTCTGGGCTCAAAGTTGATATTTTTATAACATTATTATTTTAAAATAAAAAAGATCCACATTTTCTTAAAAAAATGATTTCTGTCGTTTGATGACCTTGATAATGGATCAAAAGGTTGAGCATTTAGGGGTAAAATACAGAATAACTATTAATTATTGATTAACAAGATATGAAATATCTTTACTGATACAAATTGATTGCAAACCCCGATCTTTGTACTGAATTAACTGATTCAAATTACAATTACTCACTAGTTAATTCAAAAACATACAGTTGATAGCAATTCGTTTTCTAGCGTTCTTAGCATTATATTAAACCAATGAAGTTGAAAAAATATTACATCCACTATTGATTATTTTTTCCATTTATTTGTATAAAAAAATAATATTACAGAAGGTTACCGTTATATTGAAGCTTCTTAAATATATTTTAATAAACGGATTCAAATATTTAAAATATTATAAGATGTGTAATCAGGTATATTATTATAAGTGTAATCAGGTCTAACATAACCAAAAATCGAAGATAAGTGTAGTTCAAACAGAATTTAAAAAATGTTACTTGATAATTCAATCAGACTATCCCTTCTTGATGTGTATTTACGTTATACTAATATTTATATATTCATACTTGCGTCCTTAGACCCTTGAAAGTCAATATACCCCAAATATGTACTATATGTTATTTAAAAAGTAACGGTTATAGTTTTTTTACTGCTTTTATATACATTTTAATATTTCTTATGGATTTATATCTGATACTGCTGATTTTCTTGATTGAGTACAAGCTAAGCAGTAATAAAATTATTGTAATTTGCAACATTAACAAGACATTTAATATATATATATATATATATATATATATATATATACATATATATATATATATATATATATAAATCCATGAAGTCGACTTATTTATTTGAGACGTAGCTTCTATGATAGTCAAATATGTTTATTATTTCATTCGGTTACATGGACATGCTTATAATTGATAAATGGGGGAGCATAGCGAGCCCGGAGATTGGTGAACGTAGCCAGCAGCGAACGGAGCCTCCTAGTTTATATATATATATATATTAATTGTACATTCGAAAATTTGAACACAGATAGTTTTTTAAAATGATTGTTAATGGAAGATACTGATGGCATCATAAAACTAACGAAGAAACTCAACGTTTACCATACAACTATTTCCCATAAACTCGCTGTAATTGGTTTTTAGTAAAGAAGGTTGATAAGTATCATTTAGCGTGAATTAGAAAAGTATGAATATGAGCTCTTCCGTACTTATCATTATTTTGTTTTATTAAGACTACTGAAAACATGTAAATATATATCTCATGAAGCCAAAGAAGATGAAGTATAGTTTTTATTCATTTTACTTATTCTCGATAGTTTTTTTGAAGCATCTTAATAATTTTGTGAAGAATGAAATACTTGAAAACAAAAATTCCATCAATAGAATCATTGTATTTATTATAAAAACCAACATTGTTTCTAAAATAAAATTTGTACACTAAAAGCCCGTAATGGCGTAAAATATTTAAGGAAGTTATTTTAACTAAATAAGTAATTTTTGAACAAATACATCTTGTTTAATTTTATAGTACAAAATCGACATTTCAGACACCAATTTTATTTTTTTCCCACATAAATTAGGATTAAAATTAATATTTTTCTGAACATAATTGTGTTTTGTGTATAAGTGTTTTGCTTGTTTAAATACTTTTTTAAATTTAACAAACCGACGTCTATTAGAATTCAATAACCTTGTAAAATAACATATAGTTTTTTTATAACACCTGATAACATCCATGAAATAAAGAAAATTATAATTAAAATGGCATTGTGTTATTTCAAACGAAACGATGTTATTGAATTTTGAATGCATTTTCACATTAGTCATAATTTCACAAATATGGAAAATGCCAGGTGTTCAAAACTTTTATTCTCGTTTTTAAAGTATGTTGTGTAATTTTGTGATTTTTAATCTTACTGTAAATATATTTATGGAATGTTAATTATGCTCATACATTATCATGTATGTAATATATTTTTTACAATTTTAAAATAGTTCGTGTTTATATACTTTAAAATATTGCAAATAAATATAACACTGTTCAAGTTTATATATATATATATATATACATATATATATATATATATATATATATATATATATATATATATATATATATATATATATATATATATATATATACAGTCAAACATTTATAGCTCGAACCATTCGTTGGCACGAAAAAATTAAGTTAGAGTAAATTTAAGTTTAAATATTTCTTAACATTTTGAAAACATATTACAACAACGTATTTTTTCAATAAAAATAATCATAAAATTCTGGTTATTCATTTTGAGTCTTTGTGGTTACTTTTGAGTCATTTTTTCTACGGCCAGTAAATGATATTAGTGTTCATCTACTTGAAAATGAAACAAGTCGATTTCAGTAATATTTCTTTTAAAATAAGAAAAACAAATCATATTTAAAAAAACACACTATATAAACTCTCATAAATAATATTCGTCTAGATGGGGTAAATTATTTATTTGAATGGTATAAAAACAATATGTTCAAGTGCAGGTTGAAAGTAATATGTCCAAGTGCAAGTAATGAGGATACCCCATCACGCTCAGACCATGATCAATAATCAATTATTGAATATTTTTGATCTGATTTATTTTGCAAATTGTGAGGTGAGTGCAAAATTCATTTGTGAAAATTATTCGTATATTTAAAGGAAAGAAATTTGTTATAAATACTCATTACCCAATTATTTTAATTAATCTAAAAGTACCTCAGTATTTAATTATTGATGTTTCCAACATCGATGCCACCAGAGATAATTTCCAAAGATCTCTGGTGCAAAATGCCAAAATAATACAGCAATTTCAAAAAAGATACGCAAAGCATAAAGAGATGTATATTATGTATAATAAGAAGATAGAAAAAAGAACAGAATAAATATGAAAGCAAACATGACTTATACAATAGAGATGCAGTGATTTTGTCAATCAATTATACTATTATTGTAAAATTAAAGTTGTTTGATAATTTGATTGTATGGAAAAGTAACAAATATTGTAACAAAAAATATCCATAAACGATAAAAAATTTATAATGGTACTGTTCATTTTTATTTTACTTTCGTCGAATATAATTTATAAACATGTTATATATATATATATATATATATATATATATATATATACACACACACATATATATATGTATGCATGCATGAGAACTTCTATCAAAACTGAATATTCAGTCAGGCACTTTCGTAGAGTAATTCGTAAATATAAATTTAGCTAGAATGTCAATCTACAATTTTGAATACACCATGATTTATTTCTCTTTTTTTATTCTCTGCTGATATGTCGTAATTGTCATTTTCCAAAATATTGTCTATCTTTTCACATGTATAAATAATTTTGTATGCGCTGTAAGTAGTTGTGACTAGATGAAAAATATTTGAGATTTCGACGCGTGTACTTAAGGTCACCTGTGTCTGTTATAAGAGACAGACGAACTCTCAATTAGAAGATAGAAGCAAATGGTCGAAGGCCATCTCACTATGTTGATTCGATGTATTAACGTACTTAACGACCTTCACAAAAACTACTCTAACAACAGGAAAATAATAATGAATGAGCTGTACAATCTAGCTAAAAACAATGTGGTCGATATTATTTCTAACAAGTATACAATGCTGAATTGCATAAAATGATAATCTGACCACAATTCAACATTGACTAATACGTCTAGTTTGAATCATTCTTAAGTGCGTACTATACTCACGAAAAACATGTAATAAACATAAACGTGTTCAAAAATCTATAATTATAAAAAAGATATACATAGTTTAGTTTTTCAAATATACGTAACTGGTTGGTTGATTACAGTTCATTAAAAATGTGTTCAATTTAGATCTAATTTATTATAAAACTATACATTTTTATTTCTTATATATATATATATATATATATAATGTATGTGCACATCATATATGCAATAAAAATTAAAAATTGCAAGTTCAGTATACAAATAAATTCATGTTTAATTTCCTGCTTAATAAATACACATGCAAAAATTTATTTATAAACATACATCGACTCGTGTAGGTTTATTTCATTAAAAACATGTTATTTATGTAGTTAAATTATTAATACGTGCCACAAACTGTAATCATTTTGTTTATAAAAACAGTATTTAACAAACATTGCAAAACTATATAAATTACTTAAAAAAAATTAAACAAACAACTACTTAACTGATATTATTATATCCATAAATAGAAAATGTATAGCAGCTTTCTTTCATATTTACATTTTTGAAAAAATAAAATTAAATGTAATAAATCAATAAATATGAAAGGAATAAAAGTCTTTTCCCTAATTACATTATTCATTTCTAATAACGTTTTTCGTATAAATATAATATTCTGTGACATAAAATACAGTGATTTATTGTCATTCATAAAAAATATCTTTCAATTAAAAGTTGAATCTACTATACTTACTTAAAGATGATATTTCCATCATCTTTTCTATTCAAAGAAAAAAAACAAATAAGGTATTTTTAGTTATAAACGACAAAAACTTTTACTTTTTTTTTATCATAGAAAGTATCAGTTATTCTTACTTTTCAATTTCTAATTTATCTTTTTTTATAATAACTTTTCTTCATGTTTTGTGATAAATAAATAAGTAGATGACAGTACAGACTACTTGTATATTTAGTTGCATATTTACTTGCATGTACCAAAAACTAGGCATTTAGAATTTGATTTGTGGAAGCCTCTTTGTATGAACATACATACTGTGGGTGTAATATGTGTGTGTGTGTATGTATGTATATAATGTGTGTGTGTGTGTGTATATATTCACACACTTTTCACATATACATTGTTTTGAATACACTATCGTTATATATATATATATATATATATATATATATATATAAATTAATATATATATATATATATATATATATATATATATAAATTAAATGAAGTTTGATTCAATTTATCGTATATTTTAAAAAAAAATATAGTTGTGTGTATTTACATACATATGCATATAAACACATGTTTACTTACAGAAATGTTTACTATATATGAAAAAATACTCAAGGTTACAATTTAAAACAATTTTAATAAATAAAATTGTTTATTATATAACAAGTAACACAAATGTAATTTATTGAATATATTTACAATGCTGTTTATTTTTTAACAACAAACAAAACAGAACCATCGTTTTTATGAAAAAATACTTTTCTATAATCACACAATTACATAAATGATTAATCGATTTTCTTTTTATATATAGAAAAGTCTAGTCTAACATAAATGATGACAAGTAAAAACAGTAAATATAAAGCAACAAATACTAAAATCGGTTCTTGTAACATTAAAAGTCTTGGAAAATCATACGTAAGTTCAAAATCTTGAATATGATTTTCCACAGCATCAGTTTTCGTAAAAGATATCACCGGACGACCTCGAATATCTAAGTACGTGTAATGAAGTGAATTCGGATGTCGTTCGACATGATACGGAGTATTTAACACTATATTAGTACTACCTTCGGGTAAAATTATTCTAGTGGTAAATTTTTCAACGATCATATCATCGAACACATGATCGATAGCACGAATCTTTAACAAATATTCATCGCCCGAATGATAAAGGTATTCATAACTAGGAACATTGTAACCGAGAGTGTAACGTGTTTTCCACCCACCGAACAACGGATACCTCGGTCGTAAATTCAATTCGACAGCGTCTTTTTTCACTCTCATATGCGATGTAGATATGTTACCGTTCGTGTCACGATAATAAGCTCCTGTAGCAGATGCCGGTAGGATCGTCTTGAATGACTTGATACTGTTTTGACCGCTGTTTCCATCTCTCTGATATTCATAACGTGAAAACGGCCCTTTCAGAGTAGCGCCAGTATGCGACATATCGATCGTCTCTTCGATAGCGATATTACCCCAGTGAGAAACCTCTACGGTACGAATCAATTCGGTGACGGTCAAAAACGGAGTGTCGTTTTCAAAATGTACAAAGACTTCTTCAGCGGTCGAAGGGGCTACATTCTCAGTCGGCCCATAAGTAACTGTGGTATCTGACTGTATGCTCGCTTTTGTTTTTGTATAAGATTCGACATTAGGTGAGCTCAACTTGAGTGTTGTTTTATCTTGTCGTATTGGATATGGAGCATAGAAGCTCTGTGTCGTATAGAAACGTACCAGTTGGTGTTCTCTTTGAGTTACACTGGCCGGATGTGGTATCAATGATTTTATTAACACGTATTCAATATTCACTACGATTGTTTTATCTTTTTGTAAATCTTGGGTTAGTCGTATGACACGCGTTCCATCATCAGCTTGATTTTTCATCGGTCTAATTATTAAATCTCGTTTATTTAATTCCCTCGCCGATATAAAAGCAATTGTGCCCTTTTCTAATGGATTTGGTACAAATGAAAACATGTTGATTGGAGCACTGCCGGTGTTTTTTAATGTTAATTTTACTGACACTTTAGCTAGTTGCGATGTCAAGTCTATAATACGGTCAACATTTTCGATTTGAAGCGACTGTTCAGTGAAAACAATTGATAATAATGAATAAAACGTAAATAATAATAATAATTTCATATTTGTTTTTATCCACGTTTATACCACCGGTAATATTAACTAGCGCCAACTATGCAATGACACCAGCGCTCTCCAGCACGTATCAGATATAGAGTGTTCGTGTACAATCCTCATATATCTATCGACACTTTTTCATGCAGCATTTATGATAAACATTTTTTAAAGTAATACCTTAAATATATGTTAAAGATCCAAAACAATAAGGTATAAACATTAAATTACCATTGAATGTGAATATTATATATATATATATATATATATATATATATATATATATATATATATATATATATATATATGTATGTTTGTATGAATGAATGTATGTATGTGTGTGTGTGTGTGTAAATATATATATATATATATATTTATTCACATTCAATGGTAATTTAATGTGTGTACCTTGTTGTTTTGCATCTTTAACATATATTTAAGGTATTACTTTAAAAAATAAGAACTTTATTAATACAAATAAACGATTATATATAGAAATAAATTTAAAATAAAATCAATAAGATACATTAGAAAGTAACAGTACAAAATCTGTTTTTTTAATTAATTACAAAATTAATTTCTAAAATATCTCCTTAGGAACAACAACTATGGCCAAATTGATATAATTGATTCATTGATATTACTTCCAAATGAATTTATTATTACATTATAGGTTTTTTCCATTTTATTCTGCATGTTTTTACCTTGAAGTTAATGAGAGTTAATAACAGACGATAGTTCTTGCATGAAAACACGAATTATATATATATATATATATATATATATATATATATATATATATATATAATTACTGGAAAGTTATTAAACAATGTTCAAAGTTCATAAAATTGTATTAAAATAAAATTCAGATTGTTTTTATATTGTATTTAAATGTATACTTGTTTACTAATAAAATATGAGTTTTATTTATTAATAAAAAAGCATAATTAGGTTTATAAATAATAATATTTAAGTAATCCATTAACAATTAATACACTTTTCAAATCAATCTATTTCTTTGTTGACTTTGTACATGATAGCATTTTATGTTAAATAATGCAAAGAAGGAAATTGAATTATAAAATGTAAATCTAATTGTAATTAAAAAGACTCATAAAGAGAACTTGCGAATTTAATGTTTCGTCAAATGTTTGTCGTGCATTAGAAAGCTAGGAGTTCAGATCGACAGTGCAAGAACATGGTGGTGGAAATTTTTGTCATACCAGTGTAAATATAGATAAATTTACATGCAAGGACAATCTTGTTTATCCAATAATTTTTACGAAACTTTAAACATTTTATTTTTTGAAGATTGAAAATCAAAATGTGTGAGAAAACTCTAAAAAAAGATTAATAAACAGATAGCATAGAGACATCGAAAAATGCACTGTGAGAAATCTGTATCATTTTTTTTGAGGAAATTAGATGCAGTCGAAGGTAGAAGAAACGATGGTATTGAGAACATCAATATAATTACGTATTAATGAGTTCATTACATTTGTTTTTTTACTAAATAAATATTTGTACATTTATATTATAAATGAAAATGAATTGACCTCTGTTTATTAGTCAATATTTTCAGATATTTTTATGTTATTATGAAAAATAAACTCCGTTGGAACATTTGTATTTAAGATTCATTAAGTTATTTATATATAATTTACAATAGATGAAAGCGCCATACTGATTTTTGGAAAGTTTTTCTCTAAACAATAAGAATATTATCATAACTCAAATTTAATTATAAACAGAGTAAATAGGATTTTATTTATCGTCAATAAGGGCAACCTAAGTACGTGTAAAACTGTACAAATATATTATAATTGAATATCCATAAAATTCTTTTTGGTAGATTTGACAAACATACTTTAAAATTATTTACATAAGCTAACTAGATTTTGATGTCATTAAACATATATACATAATGTTTAAACTAATTAGGTTTCTACTCATTTATATATATATATATATATATATATATATATATATATATATATATATATATATACAGAGTTGAATTTACGTATTAGCTAGGTAAGCTACAATTTAGTATTTCATTTTAGTATAAAAGTAAATAGCTTCTAAGTAATGAAATCAAAATGAACAAAAAACATAAGTATTGTTGTACTTATAGATTATTTTTAATTATTTTCTCATCCATACCGGTATCACCTTTTCTTAACAATACTTTTTTTAATCGAAATTAAAATGGAATGCACTTTATTTTTGCACTTATCTCCTCCTGCTTTTTTAAGTTCCAATTTTGCCGGGATTCAGACATTGTAAAAAGTTAAGTCACAAAATATAATAGCTAAAATATAGGACTAAAAAAACAGTGAACAGCTAGCAAGAAAGGGTAGCAAGGAAACAATATTTGGACGATTTGGCATAAAACCTGAGAAAGTTGATACTCTGCAGATCGAAAAACAATGCATTTTATAGAGAAGAATGAAGATATGTCAAGGATTATAATGCTTTTTATTACATATAATTTCCATATTTTAGAACAATGCTATTTAATCGACGGAAAATTAAAATAAGATATTTTTTCTCCTGGATCTTTATGCAGAATCTGTACTATATATATATATATATATATAAAACAATTAATATTTTTTTTGAGCACAGTCAATTTGCACAGAAATAAATTGGCCCTTTGGTTTACAGAATACTCGTATAGACAGCACTCCTCTACAATAATAGTATCCTCTTCTAATCAGCTAATGATTAATATTTTTTTTTATTAATAAAAAATAAATCGCGATTAAATATAAAACCATTTATTTTTTGATCATCCTGAATCTACGAATAAATCCTTTTTAAATGTATATTCAGATATTAAAAAGTGTTGGAATTTACCAAATAAAAAAAATCGAATATTCACTTTTCTGCCTTTTTTATAATTTATATTTAAATAAATGAAAACAACCATTTTTATTACAAATAGAGCAGAATTATAATGAAAAAATAATTGTTAGAATCGAAATATATACAGTATTATAATATTTTTAAACAACTTTTATACAGGAAAATTTCTTGTAGAAGAGCATAGTGCGTAATATAAAAATATTTTTTGTTACTGATTAGTTGATTTCAAAATAATAGCTACAATGACTGTGCATTTCAGTAATGATGTCAATATTTAGATGACATCAATTCCCTTTCTTTTTAATTAACTAATGTTCATTCGCCGGTTCTGTTCCTATATTATACTCAGCGACTGAATTTAATACATCCTGATATATATTTTTTTAATTTCTATTGTAAGTAAAACATAATTAAACAATTAACGAAACGTACAGATAATATGACACAGTTTATTGTCAATTGAAAAAAAGTAGCGAATTTATTTCAATATAGCAGTGTAATAGCTTTAAGTAGGATTTGAACGATATTGATTTTCCCCTTAAAAGTGAACACAGTCGGTAGGTACACAAGTACCACGTTAGTCTCGTTAATTTCGATGTACATACGATAATATTATTGTTTTTCGATGTTTTCTTTAGCATTTAAGTAATATTTGAATATTAAAAGTCTGATAATGAATCAGTATATGTTACGCTTACGTGGTTTACCACATTTCTCATTTATTAAGAATGTTTCCAAGTATACAGTGGAACATCATATGTATTATAGGTTAGACACAACAGAGGAAATAGACATCGTATTATTATTATTATTGCAATGGCGCGAGGTTAAATATTACAACAATTGTACGACTTGAAGTAATTATAAAAGTGTGTGCGTGTTTTTCAATGTCACGATTTGCGAATCTATTGTTTGTGATTATATATCTGTGTATTTTTTTTTATTTACAATGATATGTAAAAAATGTATAAAGTCGAATTAATTTATTATACGATTAAAAATAATGTTATTTTAATTCTCAATAAGCGTTATAATCAATCATTACTATTACTATTATTGTTTATTTTTTGATAAAAGAATTTTATCAATATAATATCAAAATTTGGTAATTAGAAATTATTCACACAATTATAATTACATATATATATATATATATATATATATATATATATATATATATATATATATATATATATATATATATATATATATAAATTATGTCTTATCTGATGCATGTATAGATAAATAGAAAATAACATTTTAAACAAATTAAAACTGTAAATATTCTCTGTACGTAGTTTTGATTAAATCTCTTGAAATAACAATAAAATATCAATTGTCCTTGAATGTAATTTTGATTGCGGAATTATAAAAAGAAAGTGATATTAATATTAGTAAAAAAGCATGAAAAAATGTGACTGAAATATTTAAAAACATATTTACAAATAATTGTACGGAAATATAAAAACTGCAAATATAAAGAAATTAAATAATTTTAATTTTATTTTTTTTATGGCAACGATTGTGTTTTTCTAGCAAATAAGCTTGTTACAGATGGTATTTTAAATCGTTTCTTAAAGTATATTTTTTTTTGTATGTAAACTAACACGTGTGCATATATATATATATATATATATATATATATATATATATATATATATATATATACATATATATATATATATATATATATACATACATATATATATATATATATATATATATATATATATATATATAACCTTAATAAATTCTTATTTCCAAACAAATTTGTTTAATTTGCACATATATTACTCAGAAATAGTATTGCTAAATCTGTTACAACACGAAAATTAGTTGTTTGACCTTTAATAATTTATTATATTTTATATTGTGAATTTCTACAGATCATATTATTTTAATTATACTATAATACACTTATTTATATATATATATATATATATATATATATATATATATATATATATATATATATATATATATATGGAAGTAAATAATAAATCATTAATAAAACATATTGTATTTTTTAAAAAATAATAATACTTTTAATCTACTGCATCAAAAGTAAAACCTCAACTTATTCAGTCGGTAATAACTTGAAATATACTTAATCAATTTCAATCAAATTTGATGAATATTAAAAAAGAAATATTTGGTATGAAATATAAAAAATTCTCATTAATACAGTGCAATTTTATGTTTATAACAGAATGTGAAAGTTTTTCCATTGCAATCAACGAAATCTGCGAAACCAGTTATCGGAGAATAATTTATAACTTTTAGTATAATTTTCGTCAGTTTTAGCACTAGTTCTATTTGATCTCAAATTCGGTACATTAAGAGGCAATGTATTGATTTGATAACCTAAATGAATACATTTAAAAATCATAAGTGAATCCCGAAATGTATTAAGAGCGGAAATATTAACAGTAAATATACGAAAAGGATTAACATCGGTCATATTTAACAATGATGCTCTAGCGAGTTAAACAATAATCAGTCTATTTGAAAACCTAAAAATACATAGCGTTAATAAGAAAAAAATATTAATAAATTTCAACATTTATTGTCCTGGTTACTTTGGTCATTATGAATTACATAAATCTTTATCTGCTACGAATAGTTTCTCAAATCATCCTCAGATAGCTATAATAGTTATCATTTGTGGATAACTCAAGAACTGAAATTAGTCATGGCTGATAAAGATTTGTTTAATTCGTAAATATTAAAACAACCAGGACAATACATCTAATCACAAGGATCACAGGTATAAAAACTAACAATTAATGTTAGTTTTAAAACATTAACATTAACTAACTGTTAATGTTAATGTTTATTTTGATTTTTTTTATGTGAATTTTTAATTAAATACGTATTTTATGTAACTACAAAAAAATAGAATTTTTATTTAATTTTTATATAAGAAAAATTATTATCATAATCTCTTTTTAACAAAAAAAAAACACACACACAAATGTAAATTACGTAGTTGTAACAAAAACTATTTCCATTGTTCTATTTGAATTATTCTTTTTATTGTTCGTGTTGTAATATTGTTTATAGATTATCAAAATCAAGATCTTATGCACTATTAGTTAATAAATTATAATAAAAGTCAGTTTTATTATGTTTAAAAATTAAATTTGAAAATATATGTAACATAAAAATATTGATTGGAATTACACTTTGTGTACATATAAATTTATTTATAATTATAAATCTTAACTATTAACTTATTTATGTAGATTTTTTCAGGAATATTTTTATTTTTTGTCGATTTTTATTGCTATGTATTTTAGTATAATGCTTTTAAATAAACCTTGTTCACTCGTTAAATTTATCACTTCGACTATGTAATTGTTATTGTGTTATTTTCCAGTGTATCCGTTATTTATGATTGTTCTGTTTGAATCCTGAAGACCATGCAAAAATCTAGCCTCAAGGATTCCAATAAAAATCATACACAACGGATATATTTTAGAAGACTTAAACATTATAAAACTGTTTTAAAAAATTATACCGTATAAATTATTTTTATAAATGTTACGAATTCATTTCTAAACACAAACATAATAATAACGCTTTGTATTTAAAACTCACAAATACACTCTCTATATTTAGAATCTAAGGATAAATCGCAATAAATAAAAACAAATAGTATAATAAGCAATTAATATTTCACTTTAATTTTCCTTTTTAAATTTGGCATTCAATACAAATGGCAAACGTGTAGTACATTTTTAGTGTATGTTTTTAATTGAAATGACAGAGACCTTGAATACGTGTTTAACATACATATTAATATATATATATATATATATATATATATATATATATATATATATATATATATATATATATATATATATATATATATATAGTTTTATTGTCATATGCTTATATTTTGTTTTCGTATAAATCTAAATCTAAAAGAATCACTATAAATATGTCTTAGAAATATACTGTACGAAAACTAATTGTATTTAAAACAATCTTTTATATAAAGATACAAATTTATTGTAATACATATCAATGTCGAATGTGATAATTTTTTAAAATACAGATACGGTTATTAATCGATATCGCATTTGAAATGTGAAGTAATGTTGACCATTAGTATGCATTTAGTATGGTTTTTGCTTAGATTAGATGTAATGTTAGTAAACAACATTACTGATCATTTATTTATACAACACTAATTTATTAATTGAATTTTATATATATATTTATTTCGTACGTAGATATTTCCACCTTAACATTAAGTGGAAGGTGTTGTGTTGTAACTTGTTCACACAATATGCATAGATCGGCAAAAACTTGACTGACGGGTTTTTTATTATAATTTTCTGTTTGCACTCGTTCTCTTTCTCTGGCAAATAATAATGTTTGTTCTCTTCGTACCTTGATTCAGTTTGTGAACAGTATTGCTTTGATTTTAGAATGTGAATGACGATGTAAAACAGTGTTGAGTCGACACTATTTGATAATTTTATAGAAATCTCGTACAGTATTTGGCTAAATGAATAAATTAATTTTATAAACAAGTGTATTGTGAATAATGTCAGTAATAAATAACGAAACCGACCATACAGTATTATTAGATACGTTTACAATAAAAAAGAAAAGGTGTCGCGTTTTTCTGCACCAGTGGACTCTTACTTGGGAAACTGAGAAAGCGCCACGAAGTAAGTGAATTTTCATTTCAAATATCTTTTTTCTCATATACACATATATACACGTGCACATTGTTACTGTTTTCTCTTATATAATATAATATATATTTTTAAAAGATAACATAAAAACTTTCTGTCAAATACATTTCTGTCAAAAAAATTAGTGAATTCATTAACACTTTCATGTGTTAATTACAAATTACTAAATATACTTTCTAACTGACAGTCAATCAATAATTATTATATTTGGACACTTTAAAAACTAAAATATAAAAACAATAAAATTAGAACAGATAACATTTGAACTTATTTTTGAATAACATTCTTTACATTTAAATAATTTATCATCGAAATCTGTTGTAAATAAATAACGTATTTGTTAAGATTATTTTCTAGAAACTTATTAAAAAAAAGGTTTCATTAAAATATTTATTTCTGATTTACTGAGATATATGTAATCAGCTCTTAAATCTATAATTTTGTAATATTTAATTTATTTATTGCAAATCTAATAAAAATACATAATAATTTTTTCGTTTCAATTCTGGTAAAATATATATTTCTTGATCAAATATAATACGTATTATATAATTTTTTTAAAAAAAGATGAGTAACATAATTACAATTACAAAAAAATAATTAATTTACGCGAAAAACGACTCAGCTATAAGTTAAACGTAAATAATTATAACTTTTTTGCACGTACCTTTTTAAAAACTCGCAAACTAACTTTTACATTTATGTTACGTAATTTTTGCGTGCATTATTTGTTTTCACACTTATTAGTACGTCATAATATTGTTTGTACTTGAGAATGTTATAAAATATAAGGATACATTTTACATATGATAATAATTAATAACACGTCAGTTATATTATACATTTAATAGAAACGAACATTAAAATTGTAATTACTAATGGTTGATGTAATTGCTAAGTTTTTTACTTGAATAAAACTAGATGTTCGTGTTGTAATATTATGTATAAAATATCCAAGTCAAGATCTTATGACAGCTATTAGTTAAAAAAATATAATAAAAAAATCAGTTTTTGTATAATATATTTATAATGACGATTGTGTTTAAAGATTAAATTGGAAAATATATATAACATAAAAATATTGATTGCAATTACACATTGTGTCCATATAAATTTATGTATAATAATAAATATTTTTAATCAAAAATTTTGTAAATATAATTGAATTAAAAAAAGGTATATTTCATATAAAAAATATTCTTAATACGAACATGCTTTATACAAAAAAAGTAATTTTCATAATTTGTGTCTGGCGAAAGAAATGTATTTAAAAATCTTGATAGAATAAAATTATTAAAAAACATTAACAGTCTTTTCCTATTTTTTGATTTTTTTAAAAACGCTTACACATTCACAAAAATTCCAAAACAATTATTTTTTTGATTAAACTATGAAATACAGTGCCTCGTCAGGGTTTATAAACATACTTGTGTAAAAATACTGAATCTTTTTTAAGTATTAGGCCTTAGTTATATTGGAAAGGACGCTATCCTTCCACTCATGTACATTTCACTGTAAAGAGTATAAATAAAAAGACTTTGAATTAATTAATGAAAGTTTTATTAAAATGAAAAGTATTATATGTCCCTCACAATTCTTTTAACTCTTTGGCATTTTGTATGATTAAAATTTGTAAATATGAACGGCGCGACCCAGATAAGTCAGAAACTCGATTTAATACAAATGTATACGTGTGCACGCGTTTGTGTATGTATGTGTGTGTGTGTGTATATATATATATATATATGATTCAATTAAATTTCTACATGAAAGTACAACAAAATCATGTTATTTTTTATTTATTATTTTAGTTCAATTCAATACTAAAATACAATTGAACTAAAATACTGAATAAAAAATAACATTTTTTTTAATTTTCGTGATTTGTTTAAATACTTTTATGTGGAAGCCTAAATTAAATCAGCCTATATATATATATATATATATATATATATATATATATATATATATTACAGTAGGATGTCTATTTTTTATGTTGGTGATTGTTAAATTTATTGAAAAATTGTAAATGTATATAAAACTATATTTATATAACACATTTAAATATAATAGCTTTTTAATTTTTCATTGAAAACTTGTTGACAGTTCAGATTTTCTTTCTTACTTTTTTAAAAAAATGTTACAATGAAAATATCCTTATATTTGTGAAACATGATTCATTGTATAATTATATTTAATTTAGTTTAGAGTTTGATTTCTTCGCATGTTTGCAAAAACTTTATTTTTTTTATATAATTCAGTCCAGTCCGCAATTTCGTTACGAGATGTTATTTCGATACATCACCAAGTATCAAATGGATCTCCAAATCGCCAATGTGGTCGATTTAAACCGAATCAATACTATTTTATTCTCCATTTCGCCCGCCGTTTACACAACAATGTCTGGCGACATCAAAGGATTACATTATACCATCGAGATATGCAACAGGTAGCATTATGGGCTAAAACGATTCAAAATCGATTAGACGGTGCGTATACTTAACAGTCTTAATGTATTTTATAATTAAAATATTTTATATTTCAGCATTTAGCCACCGTCCGAAACGTTTGCTGTTGTTTATAAATCCGTATGGAGGTAAGAAAAAGGCGTTAAAGATATTCGAAAAGCACGGGAAACCGTTATTCAAAATAGCTAACATCGACATTAGTGTTATTCTTACACAAAGACCTAATCAGATAATGGATATAATATTACATTTAACATTAGATAATTACGATGCTATTGCTTGTGTCGGTGGTGATGGTACTTTTTCAGAGGTGTTTAATGGTCTCGTTATACGCGAGTGTAAGGATAAAAATATAAACCCGAATAATCCAAACTGTACATTTCCTTCGCCAAAGTTACCCGTTGGAGTAATACCGGCTGGAAGTACGGACACTGTATCTTATTGTATTCATGGTACGAACGATATAGAAACGACCGTTTTACATATCATTTTTGGAGAATCTATCGGACTTGACCTAGCGTCGGTATATAGTCAACAAAATCTTCTTCAATTATACGCTAGTGTTGTAAGTTATGGATATTTAGGGGATGTTGCCAAAGATAGCGAAAATTATCGATGGATGGGCCCGAAACGTTACGATTATTCTGGTAATTATTAATATTTTATTTTGAAATAACATTGAAATAGAGAAGTACTTGAAGTAGTTAATTAAAGCATATTTTACACTTAAAGGTTTTAAAAAGATAGTTAACAATATCGGATATAAAGGTGAAATCAAGTACATCGATGATACAAGCGTGCCGAACGATACTAAAAAAAAATGTTTAGAGAACTGTGAAAGATGTGATGTAAAACGAAGACATAGAGTACTCGAAACCCGTCTTAGCCCGACTGAGTGGAAGACTGTGAGAGGAAAATTTTTCATGGTGAATGGTGCAAATGTATCGTGTGCTTGCGCTAGAAGTCCTAACGGGATTGCTCCCTTTTGCCATGTGGGAGATGGTTGTATTGATTTGGTAATAGTAAAACACACATCAATATTCAACGTCCTAAGGTTACTGTTGAGACTGAGTAGTAGGAATAAGACAATCGTAAGTAAATTAGCTTAATGTGTATTATAATCATATTCAATTTTAATTGAAAACATTGCTTTTCAGTATGATTTACCTTTCGTGGAAGTATATAAAGTGAAAGAGTTCTGTTTTCAATCATTATCGAATTCACATTCTAACGAATGTACGCCTAGGTCTAATTCTTGTAGTGTTTGGAATTGCGACGGTGAAGTTTTGGATGTCACAGACGTTAGAATAAGGTTGCTAATATACAATATGTATTTAACTCTTTTACATGTCTGATTATAAAATAATAACTATCATGTTCATAGGGTCCATTGTCAGTTGTTGAAAGTGTTTAGTCGTGGATTACAAGAAAATATGCCAGAATCTTCTTGTTGTTTTTGTATGTTATGACTACTTGTCAGAGATTTTAATTCAAATAATTTGTTTCTCGTCTTTTTTATAATTATATCATGTTGTGATAGTATTGACTAAGGATTTTAAAAAAATGTGATCGCGTATGTAATGTAATCGGTACCGTATATATTTTATGGCACAATGAATTATTGTTTTGTACAAATGTAAATAAATAAAAATTTTAAACAATATTGCCTGTGTTTCTTTTATACCAGGAACAGGAAGAGGATTAACGTTCAACTCGAAAAAAATACAATAGTCACTGTCAGCTTATTTATTTTGTCGTACTCTTAATTATAAATTAATCACAGAAATACCTCACAGCATCTCTTATTTATTGAGAAATTCAATCCGAATTCAAATTTACAACAAAGTAACAAATGATTTTTGAATTCGAAACAGGAAACGCCATAAAAAGTTAATATATCGAATTTCATTGCTGATACAACACTAACCCTTGAATAACAAACGTGTGCAGTTATATCTAAAAGCTTTTATTTTGGTTTCATTTAGGATGTAGAAAAAAATGATCTATGTATGATACGTAAATTTGTATAAAAATATTTGATTATGAAACTTTCAATATACTAGATCACTACACATAAAGCTGGGTCTTTATTATAAAATTAAAAAAGTATTATTGATAACAACAGAGGGATAAATATATTAGTTTCTAAATTTGAATGTTGTTTTTTTACTGATATTCAATTCTAACAGTATGAGTGTTATATCTAAATAAATGAAGAATAATTAGTACTGTACTAAAATGAAACAAATATATTTGTGCATATGTATGTCTTTTAGCTCAACTTTAAAAACCATCATATTTAAAATAAACAATAAATAACTTAACTAAAAAAATTCCTACAAATTTTGATTAAAATATTTATTAGAAAGAAGCGATTTTTCTAATTATTGAAGAATAGAAAATAAAATATTTGCTCTTTCATTCAATTCACATCCTAACTTCAAGAACATGAAACATTTAAATGATGATTTTTTACTGCAAGGAACAATTTTATATCCGAATACATATAAGATACTAATGCAGGTAGCTAAGATTAAATCAATAGGACAATTAGAACAACACTAAACCTATATATATAAACTCACAAATACAACTTTTATAGCAACAATTCATAAATTTATAAGTGTACATGTTGTTGCATTTGTGTGAAGTTTGATTTTATAATATAAATCGAAACAAGCATGCAAATAAACAACATGCAGATTTTGTCAAGATATTTTGAAGACTATTAACAATTAGATATACAAATTTTTATTACAATAATGTTTATTATATATGTGTGTTAGATACAACATACTACCCATAAGTTTAATCCTTAGAAAATTAAATATAAAAAAATAAAAATATTTAAATGCAATTATTAAAAGTATAAGTATATATGCATATATATATATATATATATATATATATATATATATATATATATATATATATATATATATATATGTGTGTGTGTCAATGTTAACTAAATAAATATCAGATGTAAAAATTAATTGTGGCTTTAAATTAAATCAGTCGTAATTGTTTCAAATGAAAATATTTTCCCATTGTTTTACGATTTTGATGTGTCAACCTTAATATTTAATACCACTATATATATTGGCCAAGCAGTTTGCATAACCTCACTAAACAGTAGTGAACACAATGGCATCCAAAAAGCAGCATATTAGGTATTGCATACTTTTTGTATTTCAGTTGAACAAAATGGTTCCAAAATGATTTGTTCAGCTTTGGGGGAAAGTATTACAAAAATATGCATTACGACTTCAACAACTCAAAGCCGCCATTTTTTTTCAACAAAGGATTTCTCAGTTACCTGACAGATGGACCAACGTAATACAAAATAATGGGGGATATTTTGAGGGTTGAAATGTTATCCATTTTTCTGTAAACATTTAGTTTCTATAAAAAAAAAAGGGACACCGAAATAATTTGTACACCTAATTAATACATATTAAATTAAAACTTAACCCCATCTATGTCATAATTTATTATAAATATATATTTCATTCAGTAGTCTATAAAACAATCACATACATACATGCACACACACACACATATACATATATATATATATATATATATATATATATATATATATATGTACATATATATATATATATAAACAATATAATTTTTATATAACAAATTTATATTCAATATAAAAGTTTAATATTGCTTTAATAATTAATACTTTTCAGGAGATATTTAAAAAAAGTATTCAGTTATAACTTGGTAAAAAGTGATATTTTAATAAAAAAAATAAATAGAAGTAAAAAAATATTTACCACTTCATAATCTAAATAAAATGTACATATATAAAAATTTATAAAAATAATTCTGTTTTAAAATGGGACATTTATTGCTACATTAGAAATTGTCAATGAAAATCAATTTTTTTCCATGTGAATTTAGTATTCAGTCTACTTAAAACAAGTTTAAATTCACTAGTGTACATGTATGTACAAATATATATATATAATTTTATTATTGTATGTGGTCTTAAGACCACATACAATAATAAAACAACTACATGGAAAATCCATTAACGATTTAATAACATTTTATTAATATTTCACTTGTATATATTGTGAAGTTCAATAACAAATCTTGTTTTCTACACATATACTCGTAGTAGAGTCGCGATTTAGTAAATCAATTAATGCACAGTCCATTCACTCTAGTGAGGCTGTGCACTTTTGCAAAGTATGTTTACTTACTAAAAGCATATGATTGTTTTTAAAAGTTTATTGAATTAATTAAAGTTTACAAAAGATAATATGAATCGAATAACTTTGTTGTTTACTTAGATTGTTGTAGGAATAGTTATTTTCAGTTGATGTTTTTAAATTTACTCTCAGTTGTACTAATTAATGTAAATAAGGTATTCAATGTAAAGTTATGTGAGTTCACTCTACAGAGTACAGGGGGTTCACTATATTGTGACTCTACTGTATATGTAATATACATATAAAACAAGATAAATAGATTTTTCAGTTAATGTTTTTTGTTTTGTAAAATTCATCCTGTTAGAATACTGTATCTGGTCCACTAGAATTATGAAAAATTATTGTCGCATAATGAGACATTTTTGGTTAAAAGGTCAAACAGATTCAAATCAGTTATCATTTCATTTGCATGGTTTTATAAAAACTTAAGCCAGACACACACTTTATATTTTAAAGAATGTGGCTAGCTTAATAGTTTGTTTCAACATCAAAACTTGATACATAATGCTAGGCAAGATGAATAACAGTTTAATTTATCAATGTTAATAATATGTTTTATAACAATGAAATTTTATTTAGCAAATGTGATAGGTTACCATATTAATTCTTTCAGAAGACTGCTATTAAAAGACAAGTCAATTACATTACATGAAGATCACAGTTGAGGTATTGTAGGATGCAAGAATTTTTTTTCATCTGTTTCCAAACGTGCAAGGTCAATGGTAGAGGCAGTCGGCAGTCCACATGGTAATTCTAAGAGCTCTGGCTCAAATTGCATGATGATTTCTGCTTCAGCTAAAAAATCAAATTGATATATCATAAAAATTAATTCTATTATCATCTTATTTACCTGTGATACGGTGTATTTTGTTTCCATATGCAAGATCAGTTATGTAAGCATTGATAAATGTTAAAGGAACTAAAGGTGCTAAGTACATTGGACTTTTTGTTCTTCGGAAACTAAAAATCCATTAATGCTTGAATATATTAATACATTCTCATTATATTATGAATGAATACAACTTTTTTTATAATACTAACCCGATGCCCAAACTGATGAGGCTCACAAAGTAAAACGAACTGACCCAGTAGAATAATTCACGAGATTTTGCAATATCAAATGCCAATTGTCTTTCACGAAGTTGATTTCGCATCTGTATCTGTCTTTCCAACTAAATGAAACAAAAAAAAAAAGTAAAATATTTTAAATAAAGATTATTACAATATTCATAACTCAAAATAATTAATTAAAAAGCAAATCTACTAAAGATTATACTTTTATTCTTAGTAGTAAAAACAAGAAAAATTATATTATAACAGGAACAAAAATGACTATATTTATACGAAATTACTTTTTTAATTACAATTAAATTATAATTTATTCTATCGTATTATCTATTCGATTTGACTAAAATAACTGACAAATACATATGAAATAAATATTTTCACACTAATCATAATAAAAAATAATAGTTTATTTACATTAGAAATATAAATGGTCTACAATACATTCTTGGTTATATTAATATTTACTAATTATTACTTTTTATATATTAAATAAAATACATAAAAGAAAATGTAACGTACTATATACAAATATGTATTGTTACTTTGTTGATATAAATTTCACATAACCTATAAAATATAAATTCATATATAAGACAGAAGTTGCATAAACTAAAAATTAATTAAAACAGATTGAAATAAAAAAATAAACAAACAATCTATACTACAAGTTATTTAAAATATGTCAAACGTACTTTAATTTTGTTAATTTCTTGTATTACATCTTGATTTTTACGGAATGCTTCTTCAACGTTTTTTCCGGAAAAGAAATTACCCATTGTACATCAAATAAAGTAATAATTACAGTCAATATTAATTATTTTCTCGTAGTATAAACTAGTTAGGCACTTGATCGATTTATTTCGTTTTAATGAACATTACTGTGGTTCTATAAACATACATATGATAAACAAAACTAAATATATATGTTACGTGTAATGTATATGTAAATGTTGTCTAAATATGTATGCATGTATGTGTATGTGTATATATATATATATATATATATTTATATATATATATATGCATAGATAAAGACTCTTATATAAATTTATTGAACATTCACTTACTACATTACACACCCCTTTCTTATGCGGAACTGAGAGCAAGATATTTATTAAACATGTTTTCATTTTTAGCTTCTCTATGAAAAAGAGAAATATACTTAAAAATAATGCATTTGACAAGAGTCAACTGTATCGAATTAAAATAACATTTACATTTGTGATTGCAATTACCTACACCGGTTTTTAATTGGTACAAATCGTACAGATTCAAACTAACGTTAACGTACTTTCTTATAATGATAAATTTATCCTGAAATAGATTTAACAATTATTCTACAGTTAGTAGAATACAAAATAATATATATATACATATATATATATATATATATATATATATATATATATATATATATATATATATATATATATATATATAATACATAACATGAACACATTTCTAAAACAATATTTTTTATATTATATTTTGGTATATAATATTTAATTTTTAACAATTTTGAACATAGAAAAAATATATTATAAAATGTATGAAGATGATACGCACTGAATCGTTCAAATAGGGAAAATATTAGTATATCAGTAGTTTATCAAAAACTAAAGCTATATATATATATATATGTATGTATAAGCATATTACAATTAAGCATTTTAAAATTTTATATTAGCATTATTATTATGTAGCAGATTAGTACTGAGTACCTTGATTAATGAACTTGTTATAATCAAGCTGTACCACTTAACATCAATGCCGGAGGTTAAATTTATTAATTGCAAGAGTATTTAACTTAATGGATTAAGTAAATAATATATAATTGTAATTGTATGGCTAAGCTTAAATAAATGATCATTAATTTCTAAAATCAGATTTCATGTATATAAAAAAACTATTATTAAATTAAATTTCGCTAAAAAACATATAGACATTATGTATTATTATGAATATAAAAAAGGCAGGACGCTACTCTGTTGTATATTTATAATTATCGTTTTCCTTACTTTTTTATACATTTAAATATATGCACACACACAAACATACATACACACATACACACATATATATATATATATATATATATATATATATATATATATATATATATATATATATATATATATATATATTATGTACATATGAATACAAAATATTTTGTGTAATAAATAATTGAGTTGGTAGAATTGTTCCATGTAAACGTTGACACGCGTATGAACAGGCTTGGTATAGTCTGTGAATATATATTTTGTTAGATTTTCTGGAATTTTACCTGAAAAGAAAAAAAATTCAGTTGTTCGTTAATTAGTTGATGAAATTAAATTCCGTATGTGACGTTTAAAACAGAACGGTTATAACTTTTTGGCTGTTTTTTTGTGACTAGAAAAAATGGGTTGTGCCGTAAGTACAACAGGTGATAAGGCAGCTTCAGAGAGATCAAAAAAAATTGATCGAGATCTAAGAGCTGATGGAGAGAGAGCGGCCAGTGAAGTCAAGTTATTACTCTTAGGTAATTAGATTAAATTAACGGATTTTTTACTAATTTATCTATTTTTTTTTTGAAAATCGGCATTTGCAATAGTTTGGTGATTAGCGTCCATCCTTTTTTATTTAATGTCATTTAAACGTGAATCTGATTAATTTATGACGAATATTTTTTTTTAAAGTTATTTACCCACTAACGAGCAATTAAATGTATGCAGTCATGTACATTTATGTACATATATATATATATATATATATATATATATATACACACACACACATACATACATGCATGCATGCACATTTATCTTATCACATTTAAGCAGATTTGAAATTAATTATTGGGTAATTTTCACTATTATATATATTTTAGAAACATAGAATATATTATATATATATATATATTGATAATTATATATTACATATAGAACATACATATAGAATTATTACATACATTTAGAATATATTATACATATTTAGAAACATATATTTTAGAAACAAATGTCAAAACTTAAATAAATATTTTCTCCTGTAAGTTAAACCTTAATGTCCATTTCATAATCAAGGCAACAATTCTACTTTTTTTCAATATGGATTGAAATTAAATATATATAAACCATTGAGTATTTGAATATTATTCTTACAGTGTGGTTAAATGTTACAAAATTTAGTTTGTGTATGTTAATAGCCATTATAACTTTAAAAAAACATTGTAAGAAAGTAACAAGGTGGCCTAAATTACATCCAAAACAATATATTTATAAGCATGAAGCTGAATAAAGAAATGAGTTGCATCTTATTGCAATGTAAAGTTCACAAGTCATATATATATATATATATATATATATAATACATGCCCATTTTGTATTATGATATTAATCAAATAATGGTTTTTAGGTGCTGGAGAATCCGGTAAAAGTACAATAGTGAAGCAAATGAAAATAATACATGAAGCAGGTTATTCTGAAGAGGAGTGTAAACAGTATAGACCTGTTGTGTACAGTAATACTATTCAAAGTTTAATGGCAATCATACGTGCAATGGGGCAGCTTCGCATCGACTTTGCTGATGCAGGAAAAGCTGTATGTATTTTCATATATGTATTTGTGCATATATGTATGAATTTTTCCCATTTTAAAGTACCTTTTTTAATTTTCATGAGTTGTTTTCATTAGTTTAATTTTTAAGTCAATATTTTTTTAGTGGGAAAAATATGTTTTAATGTACATTGATATTAAAGGTTATATTTGTTATAGTTTCCTTTTTAATTGTTTTTTAATCTGCTAAAATGTTTTTAAATACATTTTTTGCAAAATATATTTATTTTTATATACATTTTTTGTTTATATGAGTTACATGTTCGTTATAATTTAGTAATAAATTCTATAAATACTTACTTTCATTACAGGATGCAGCAAGACAGTTTTTCACATTTGCTAGTGCTGCCGAAGAAGGTGCTTTGACTTCTGAACTTGTAATGCTGATGAAATGGTTATGGCAAGATGAAGGAGTACAGTTGTGTTTTTCCCGTTCAAGAGAGTATCAGCTGAATGATTCAGCTGCTTATTATTTAAATGCACTAGATCGTATTTCATCCCCAAACTATGTGCCTTCACAGCAAGATGTTCTTCGTACACGTGTTAAAACAACTGGGATTGTTGAGACACACTTTCTTTTTAAAGGACTTGATTTTAAGTAAGGAAATCTATTCTGTGTTTCACTAAAAATTGAACATCGATTTTATTTTCAGAATGTTTGACGTTGGTGGGCAAAGGTCAGAACGCAAGAAATGGATTCATTGTTTTGAAGGTGTTACAGCTATAATTTTCTGTGTTGCACTATCCGGTTATGATCTTGTTTTGGCAGAGGATGAAGAGATGAATCGAATGATTGAATCAATGAAACTATTTGATTCGATATGTAATAGTAAATGGTTTGTTGAAACTTCAATTATTCTATTTTTGAATAAAAAAGATCTTTTTGAAGAGAAAATCATTAGGAGTCCTTTGACAATCTGCTTCCCTGAGTACACTGGTATGTTCATTGCTAAATATAGGAAATGGATTGTTAAATGTAGGCTTATTTGGAATGTCATTACAGGTTCAAACACATATGAGGAAGCTGCTTCGTACATTCGTATGAAATTTGAAAATCTGAACAAAAGAAGAGATCAGAAAGAAATATATACTCATTTCACATGTGCCACAGACACTAGCAACATACAGTTTGTGTTTGATGCTGTCACAGATGTCATAATCAAAAATAATTTAAAAGATTGTGGCCTGTTTTAAATTGAGACAAGACACTTTGAATGGGGCGTTGTGTCAGGTCGTGCTATGTTTTTACAATGACCATTCTCTTCATTCATTTTTTTCACTATGATTTAGTTTCAAGGCAAGAAAACGGCAATGAAAATGTAACGTGGTTTATATTTCATGCATATTTTCAATACATATGCACGTAACTACGACTTAAGTTTCATACACCGACCGATTGTAATAAAAATAATAGGTTTCTTACAAGGTATGCTTTGATGATAGACATACTGAATATCTTCTCAGATTGTATTGAAAATTTTGTACGGAGAATAATTTGATTTGTATATTATTTATTTTTTTATTCTAAAGTAGTGTTCTCAGTGCTGTGACATATTTGGTATTGATAGTTTTGTATTTGTGAAAAAAATATTTTAGGAAACTGAAAATATTTGTATTCAAATTAAGGCATTTAGTTTCTACAGATATAGTTAATTGATAATGTAACTGTTATTTTTATTACATAATCATTGTGAATTTGAATGTGTTTGTGTACTATGAATTTTCTATGAAAGCTCAGTTATTTTATATATAATCTTATTACATGTATCTGTTATTTAAATTACTTTAAAGATTTTGTTAATTTATATACATATGGGTGTATTGCATAAAAATGTGTGCGATATATATATATGTATATATATATATATATATATATATATATATATATATATATATATATATATATGTATGTATGTATGTAAGTGTGTGTGTGTGCATGAGTGCATATGTGTGTGTATGTATGTATGAATGTACACTTTTATAAATAAACAGAAAAATCAAAATGAATGTGCAGTTTTCAAATTTTATATACTATCATAAAAGCATTTTATTTAATTGGAATTAATGAAAAAATATGGTTGATTTAAATTTTTATTTTCTGGTTTAATTACTAAATTTAAAGTAAGTCGTCAATTTGGTATTTAGACATTTTAATGACAAAAAGTGAATTACAGCTGTTAATAAGTATAAATAAGTACTTTTATATGCACTAAACCTTTATTTTTATAACTTAATTGATTTCTATATCAGGGTTACAAGTCAATTTTTCGAATCAAGTTATATTTTTATTGGAATTCTGTAATAAAATTTTGTATAATAAAATGCTATTATTTATTATTTAAAAAAAATGCATATGTGCATTTAAAAAAAAACATGTAGTAAATAATTTAACCATATAGAAAATAATAAACAGTACAGAATTTTATATATATATATATACACACACACATACATACATACATATCATACATGTGCACACATACACATCTATGTTGTGTGTGAATACATATATACATTGACATGTATCACATATATGCACATGTATATTAGAAAACCTCATATAATGTATGTAATATTGAATTTAAAGAAATGTACATATACATACATGTATGTATATATATATATATATATATATATATATATATATATATATATATATATATATATATATATATATATATTTGTAGATGTGTGTGTATGTAAAGCAGTAATAATAATCCAGTATTTAATGATGAAAGTAATTGAAGTGAAGAATGTGCATTTAATTTCCACTTTAGAGTTAATGTTGTTATGTCACTGTTTTGTGAATCAAATTCATTATGAAATATTGCAATTTATTTGTAATATTTATTATTGCTAGCCATTTTTTTCACTTAGTATCTCATAAATGTTACTCAGTTTTTATATAAAATGTGAGGAAAGTATTATTTATGTTTATTTAACATGTTGAAAAATAAAATTTTCAACTTGATTTCATTTTTCTCTTAGAGAACAAGACTACTTGAATTGCACTTGAATGATAGTGTCAATAAGATATTAATTAAAAAGAAAATGTTTTTTTATAAGAAAATGTATATATGAAAAGTAAATATATTGTAAAAAAAGAATATATTTTGATAAAACAATTTACATGTATTATAGTGGTGCGTTACAGCTTCATGGGATCCAGGTAAATTTGAATTTGGGGGCCCCATGTACAGTGTTGTATTACAGTAATGAGTTTATAAAAGATTGGTTTGGGACCTTCCTTTTAGTGGGGCCCCCATTCAATTGCCCTTTTTGTCCATAGGATAACGTGCCACTGATATGTTGTAAAAAAGAACCAAGAATAACAGAAAAGTCAATATTCATTTTATACTTTTTCTTTAATTAAACTTTTTCTACATAAATTTAAGTAAATAATATATGAATTTGCTTTCAGAAGTATAGTTTTGTCTCATAAATAACATTTTGATTGATTCTTAATGATTGTGTTGAAACAGATATCAGTATTTCATAGTAAATATAATGAGATCAAAGTTCTGTATGATTTCTTTTTGGATATTATTCATGATAGGTGTCAAAAATAATGCATGAATTTGATTGATCTGTGATGAACCGGCTGTACTGAAATAAGATATTTTGTTCGGTATGAAAGATTTTCTATTTTTTTTGTTTTGTTTTGTGAAATAAAGAAATTGGAATTGGCTGTATTTGGAAAGAACAAGTGAAATGATTGACAAAATTATTTTTACACATTGAATAGTGGAATATATGTAAATGTTTGTAATGATTTGAGATTTTTATATCTAAACCATTAAACCATTGAGAAATACGTGATATGAAACTGTTCAAGAATATGAATATAGTTAAACTAAATCAATTAATTTAAACACTTCTTTTTGTTCTTATAACAGTTACAAGTATTTTAATATATACACATATATATATATATATATATATATATACACATACATATACATATATATATGTATATGTATATATATATATATATATGTATATATATATATATATAATGTGTATATATGTATGTTTGTATGTATATATATATATATATATATATATATATATATATATAAGTATTTTATATCTTAATTCATGACAATTATGATAAGTTTATGTCAGTTATTTTGTAAAAGTTAATATATTTGCATTTTAAATGAAACGAATATTTTACAAAAGTCCGTATTTTGCCTAATCGAATATAAAATATTTATTTTTATATATAAAAAAGTATGTAGTGATAGTTTTTATTTTGTGTTTAAAAAAGACCATTTTTTATGATCAGTACGATAATTTGTAGTTTTTGAATAGTACGAATATTCATCATTTTATTAATTTAGACGAGCCGGCTTATGAACAACGATAAAATTTTTAATTAAATGTAAATGTGATGTTTACTGATTTGATTGTATTATAAGTACAGTGCCGCGTGTACGGTTGTTGAAGGGACCATAAATATCGTGAATAAATGACACCGCAATACGGTGCATTGAATAAATTCAGTCAAAACACTGGCTGAAAGTATAAACCCGTTCGTCAGTAAAATGTCGATTGCTTCGGCTGAAGCCGGACCTGCCTTATGAATCAATAAAAATAATTGATACTACTCCATGCATACTTATGCACATCATAGATCAAATTCCTACTTTTGATCTATAATGTTCATCGTCATGAAGTATGCACATATTTTAATAAATTAAATATAAACGTATTTATTGTTTAAAAGGTATTCAATGTTAACTGCCTCGATGTATACGTATATACATAACGCACATATATTATATTGATTGAACTGATGTGCCTTGTATAGCTGAAGCATTTATTTGTAATGTATATTATTATAGACGTGTCTATATTTCTTAATCAATAATTGTTTTTATATGTACGTATAATGAAATGTATGATTTCATATATATATATGTATATATATATATATATATATATATATATATATATATGTATGTATGTGTATATATATATATATATATGTATATATATATATGTATGTATGTGTATATATATATATATATATATACATACACACACACACAATTCATACAAAAATACCCACACACACACACACATACATACATAATACAAATACGTGCATATCTTTTGTAATTTAAATCATTCAATACTTTTTATGAATCATCGATGAATAATTTTAAATCTTGATTAGATTCATAATTTACGAATTACTTACTAACAAAGTACAGATAAATATATTTTATATATAAAAGAAATATTGATACAATATACGTGTTGTATAATTCATTGAATTTATTCTATTCTATTCGTACTGAAACGTTGACAAATTGTGTCTACATGACAATTTTATTTGTTTACATGCCATCCTCAAGTCTTTTATAAATATACAGTATATTTTGATAACGTGTGTATTTAAATAGACTTCATATTTATATTTAATATTTGTAATATATAATAAAATATAATTTACTTTAAAAACGAACTTTTGTTTAAATTGTACCACCATTTACTATGTTTTTTTTCTTTTTATTTGCATATCTTATAATGTATGATTTTTATTTTCTGTTTCAAACTATGGGCGTTATTTTATTTATTATAACATGTTTTCTTAATGCGATCTAATGGAATTTCATATAATTTGATGTAAGTGTTAGAAATAAAAAATGAACGGTTTACTAGAAGAATGTAAAGCAAACTTCTTGAAAAAGCACTTATAGATACAATTTTATTTTAGAAATTAATATTAATCCGGTTGTACAAAACGATTAAATCGATATTCGAGAGGTAAATGTATTACGTTTTTGTCGATGAGTTAATGCATTCATCCATCTATTCATCCACATACAATGAATCTCAAAAGTCGTCGAACACGTGCAGTTTAGAAGAAAACATCAAATAAATTTAATTGATAAATAATATTTAAATTCTATTTTAACGTAAACAATTGAAAATCCCAATAAAATTACATTTTATACTCTTTGAATTTT
>CM068324.1:7996769-8001769 GCA_034766995.1 Acanthacorydalis orientalis
GTTAAAGGACTTTTTAATAAATTTTTAATAACTAATATTTGCTTTTCTTCATAAAAATTAAGTGATTCAAATCATAAAATTGGAATCATTTATATATTTATATAATTTTGAATATTTATGTATTTAAAGATATTCGAATCTGAAAAAAATATTTGGCGTAAGGTTTTTTCGTCCTAATAATCTTTTTAAAATATTTGTTTCGTATTGCTTTCACTATTTTTTTGAGATAGAGTATCGACAACTTAAGCGGAATTATTCAGTAGCCATATGAGTACAAGTTACGATTTATGAATGTAATTGCCCTCTTGATAGAATTTAAATTGCTAATTTATTTTCATTTTAATGTCACTCCCTTTAATATATTTTTTTTAAATACTCAGATGTTCTTTTGTATCCAGTATTAAATAAATTATGTGAAGATATCAACCTTATGAGCTCATATATTGCTTTAAGCCATAGTGAACCTTCTGCTGTGTCTTATGTCGAAATAAATATTTATTCAGTTCTTCATTTGCCTTTTGCTAGATAATCAGTTTTTAAATAGTCAATTCAGGTAATTCCATAGAAAGCTGCGTTGATTTGTAATCCATTTTGTCAATTTTTGAAAGCAAGAAATCCATTGACGCTTTTTTATGATTAATAATTTTTACAATTTATAAAGAATACTATAAAAACCTCTAGAAAACTCAAAAATGTAATCAACCTAGTTAATATAATGTTTTTTCTTAAAAATAATAAACTGTACAATTATCTGAGTGACATTAATTTTATGACTAGATTTTTGTAATTTTGATAAAATGAACATTTGTATTCTTTTTTAATTTTTGGTAAGAAAACGTTATTAATGTAAAAAATAATATATTATACTGAAAAAAATATATTTATTATGTAGTTTTAGATAGTGGAAATGTACGTGTTTCAGATATAGATATATATATATATATATATATATATATATATATATATATATGTCACTATATTTATTTCCATAAAGATATAATAATAGGTTTAAATTGTTTGTTTTTCACCGATTTATAATAAAACTGAAAGTGTTATTTTCGAAAAAAAAGCATTCATAACAAAAATAACATCTGTTTTTTTCATATAATATACTGTTTGTTATTTCATTCATAATCATAAAGATATTATTATGACATTTTAGGTCAACAATGTAGTTTAGAAAGTAAGTATACTCTTTGTTTCGATAGTATATATTTTAGTTTTCGATTTTTGCTTACAAAAGAGAGAATAGACCTTTGCATTTTAGGAAAAATATATACGTAGTATGAAATCATTAGTAAGAATAAAAAAAACACAAATGCGTATTAACTCGAACATGCGGTCCATACGATAAGCAAAAATATATATTAGACACACGCACAGTCTAACCCCTTACAAATCACAGATCACATTTGTGGCAGTGAATTGTGAGGGACTGAAAAGTGCGTATATATATATGTATATATATATATATATATATATATATGTATATGTATATGTAAAAAAAATCGTAAATATAAAAATTGAGTAAAAGAGATGACTAGTGTCATATCATGTTCCGAGGTGAGAAAGGGAATAACTAGAACGTACCCCGTTTTGTAAAGTTGGCACATTAGGGGTAAAGCGTACAGTTGCAACCCTTTGCAACTGTATGCCTTGCTGCATCGCGCCAAATTGTATATATATTACAAGGCTCCTGTTTTGCCTGTTCCCCCCCACATCATTATTCGTTAAAATTATCAGGGATATCAAATGAAATGTAGGCCATGGCGTACGGCCTTTGTTAAATTTATAGAGATGCTTATTCTGAGGGAATGTGAGCATACACGCATGTCATTTTTAACTTTTAATGAATTTCGAATTAAATCTATCACATGTAAACATGTGAAAACTTGAAAGCATCTTTTCAATTAAACATATACATATTTTTAACATATATATATATATATATATATATATTGTAAATAGAAGCTGTAGAAATTTTGAAAATATTGTTTTTGAAAATATTTTTTCAGATTTCGCAAAAATGTAATCACGGAAATGAATTTCTCAAATAATGTTAACCTACCATTATTTGTTATGAATACAATTACTTGTTAATTTATCTATTATAAAAAAAACATGTTTGTTCTATTTGTTTACCAGCAGAAAGGGGATTTTAAAGATATAGATTAGAAGGTACAACATCCATGGGAAAGTATTAAAATATTTATCATAAAAAAAAAACAGAAAATTATGTTTTATATCATATTATTTTTACAATTAATCTAAATTGAAGCATATTTAGATTGGAAAATCAATTATTTAATTAAAATTTAATTGATCAGTTATCATATTTTTTAAATATTTAAATATTTGAATCGTTTAGTAATATATTTTATGCGATTTTAATCACTTTACTGTATTTAAAATTGATTAAAATTTATAAACAATTAATTTATATGTATGCATATACATATATATATATATATATATATATATATATATATATATATATGTATATATATATATATATATATAAATCAATATACATTTTTTGACTTAATGCATAAACTTGTCACTGGGATCGAAAATATTGTTTCATTTCAGATGAAATTTTCAAATGAATAATAAATTGAGATAAATTTACTTTACCTGTCAAAAATCATATTTCTTTTTACAAAAAAATCAACAGGTTCTGGTTGTAGCTTTTAAAATACAAATAAAGTCTGAATTATATATTATAGACTGTATTAAATCTATATATATATATATATATATATATATATATATATATATATATATATATATATATATATATATATTTGTAGACATGTATGTATGTATGTATGTATTTCTGCGTGTGATTGCATAACTAGAGCGAATCAAACTGGAGGTGGAAATGTACCTATAAGCAACGTGTGCATCTTTGTCTGCAATAATAGAAGCGCATTATTGGCAGATTAGCTTCAGATCTAGGAGGTTTTGGTACCGCGCAAGGCATTGCTACCCACTATGATTTAAAGGGGGTAGATAGGGGTAGATTTAAAATCTAGACGGCCACTACTGTTGAGCAACATAAGCGTAAAACTTTTCAATCGGTCTACATGGTGCGACAATATATTTATTCACACAACTCAATAGTCTGCAATGTGTTAGTCATCGACGTCGAACACGAAGATCAACTTATGATGAACATCTTTTATATCGAATCATTGATAATGCTGTAATCTGGAAATCAGCGTATATTTACAAATATATTTGTTTATAAAAAAATTGCAATAGTTTATAAGAGTGGTATTAATGTTATTAAAGTGTCACAATATTCGTTGGTCTTCTGCATGTTCTTCGTGTAACGCGCGTTGAAAAGATTTCAATGCTCAGGTAATGTTACATGACTGCACCAACTTATTTCAATTCGTTTTAACTATACACGTGAGTAAAGTTGTTTGCGTTATTTGATTTTTTATCTTCTAATTTTAGATTTTCAGATTTTGTTAAATATGTATTTTTTATTATTTACTGTTTTATATAAATTATATCTTTAAATACTAATATTTTTACATTTATATGTTTTTACACATATTCACAAAAAACCCATTCAAACATCAATCTATTTGTCAGTCTATGTATTATATATATATATATATATATATATATATATATATATATATATATATATTTATTTTTATATTTAATTATATTCCATATTTATATAGTAATCCATTTTTTCTTTAAAACTATCTACATTAATTAGAATTTATATATATATATATATATATATATATATATGTTTAATACACAAATGTCATAATTAAACGTGAAATTTGAATGTACCTGAAAGTTTTTGTAAATATTACAATTCATTGAATATTTCTCTTACAAACATGGCGATACTTCCCATTCAAATGTCAGTTCTTAAGGAAATTTATATTCTTGATATGGTAAATTCAAAAGAAAAATATATTATAAAAATGACTAAATATAAAATTGATTTGAATGTGAGTTTGTTGATATATTTAAAAATATAAGTAACTGATGTACTTTGAGACGCTTTAATGGAAAATGGCGTTGGTTTTAAATCACAATTAATAGCATGAGGGAATAAATATAATGTGTTCGTTTGTATTCTGTTATAATATTTGCAATAGTATTAAAAATATTCTTTATTAACTTGTACGGTTTCATTGTTTTGTATTTTTTACAAATTGTAGTTGTACATAAATTTTAATTATAACTATTTCACTTATTGTTTTTAACAAACTAAAATACGTTTTTCAAATAATAATGTACATTGTAACTACAGTCATACCATAAAATTAACAAAATTATAAACAGTATATTGTTACTTCAAACATGAAAATTATTTAATATTTTCAACTTCATTTATTAATTACAACGGTAACTAATTCTTTATAAACGAATTTATTTACATTTTAATATAAAATATCTGGTATCTGTATAGAAAAATGTTTAATATTATTTACGATAATATATATATATATATATATATATATATGAAAATCTAAGAAACACAGAAGTTTATATTTTACAGGTTTTCCAGGAGAAATAAAAAGGTAGCTAACTTTAATATTATAAAACGTTCAATCTTGATTATAATTATAATATATTTTTTGTGCAAACTGTAAAATTATAAAAGATAGAAGAAAGATCATTATTGAATCTGTAAGAAATATATAAATAAATAAAAAAGTTATCACATATGTATATATATATATATATATATATATACGTACACACATATATGATATTTCTAAAAGAACTGGAACACTAATTATTCTACAAATTGCACTTAACACTGAGTTAAACTTGAATTGGTTATAATTTTTTTTACCTAATATTTTTTCAGTTTGTATATAATTGAATTCATTTGTATATAGTTATGTAGATCATGATTACTCATATTTGCTTTAGTCTGTTTAATTTTTATTTCTTGTTATTATGTTTTATTTCTATTAATGTGTTTACAATTTTATTATAGAAAGTGTTTATATTGTAAA
>CM068324.1:8006769-8129269 GCA_034766995.1 Acanthacorydalis orientalis
AGTATAGAATGCGAAAAGTGTTGCTGAAATCTGTCAAATATTTGACAGACATTGCATACACCAGTACTTACAATACAAGCATTTTAAAGAAATCAATACTTCACTTTAAAATTGTACTTATTTTAATAGAAATATCGAATTTCTTTCCAAAAATATTTTAGAATAGTGCTATTTTTATGCCACGAACATTTTATTGTATAAAAATATTAATATTATAAATATTATTATTATTATTTTAAATAATTTCTATCGAATGTTAATAATAAATGTATACGTACATTCTGTTTTTATTTATACGCGATGAAATTTTATTAATGATAAATAATAAAATTAAAAAAATATTATACAAATGTTTATCTGTAAAAGGACACGTTTTGCGGCGTGAACGGAAGGATGTTTCGAGAACAGAATGCTCAAAAATGAACGGTTCCTGTACGCATAATTATAGTCTGTTTTTCAGTGTGTTTCAGTTATTGTAACTCTAAATTCGATTTGTGTTATTTTACCAATTTAAATTAAATAAAAATATTTTTTGCTGACTATTATTAATAACAAAAGATTTTAATCTAAATAAAATATATATTAATGCACGTGGTTTTAGTGGTCTTCGGTTCAATGTCCGGAATGAATGAATTTATTAACCATTGATACAAGGCACTTTTTAAAATATTTAATAAAAAATGGAAACTTTTTAATAATTAAAACATTTTTATCCGCTTATAAAATAACTGAAGTTATTTATTTCAATATAATACTATGTTAAATAAGAGTGACGTAGCTTTCACCTAACCTATTTTGTTATGATCTGTGTAAAGGTATAAAAAAGTGCTATAATGTTTATTTATTTCCAACAAATTGTTTCAAGTTTGTTGCTATTACAATTCTAGATATATTTAAATTAAAAATATTAGCAAAACAATAGTATTTTAATAATAATATTCTTTCGGCATTCTATACAAAACAGTCTAGAAATAACAGAAATTTAATATAGTTATTATTAAATAGTCCAATAAAATTTATATTTTATTATTTTTATTATAGTTCTAATAGCATTAATACTTGGAAATTAATAACAGTATAAATGAAACTCTCATGTTTTAAAATAAAAACGTGTAGCAAACAAAGAAAATTCTGTTTGTTTCTAAGAAATCAACAATTAAATCTACTCAATAACAATAATATTATATTATTTATTTATATGTATATTACAAAAGTATATACATGTATATATATATATATATATATATATATATGTATATGTATACTTAATATATAACATTTTTTTATAGTTAAAATTTTCAACTGAAAATAAATGGATTTATAGGAAAGTGAAAAATTAGTGAAAAAAACGACTTCTAGAATGATAAATTTTAGTAAAAGAAACACTAAAAAATATATTTACAGAGTATGTATAATTATTAAAGTAAATTAATTTGTTATTTGATGAAGATCACAAAACGCATGGTAAACATTAAAAAAACAATACAATTAAAATGAAGGATCTCGTTTTTTTCAGAACAAAGCAGCAATATTTGAAATAAAATCTAAAATGGAACTAAATTATTATTTTAATAGTATGTGTGAATTAAAGAAAAATATAGAAGTATATATATTTATGTTAACTAAATATAAATGTAAAATATTTGAAGTTCATTACTTGGACTAATATTTATTTAAACAAAGATGTTTGGATTGTTATGAAAATTAATTTGTTTGGAAAAAATTGCATGTTTATATTAAAGGATATCTTGTAATTTTTGTATAAAAGTTATTTAAAATTAAATAAGAAATAAAATATAAGGAAATGAAACATCTGAAATAAAAACAAAACGAAATTTGAATTGTTTCCAGACATAAAAAAAATAAACTTTTCATAGATAAATTCATATTTGTAGTTACTAACTATTTTTTTTCAATAAACAAAATTATAATTAAACACGAATAGAACTTATCTAAAATCGAAAAACAAGATTAAAATTGTAGTTTCATAGGGATTTTCTAGGAAAATGTCTCAAATTAAACTAAAAAGAGTAGTTTGTTAGAAATTTTTGTATAGTATTCTCTGGAAGTGGTACTCTATGGCTTATTTTTATAAAAGACTAGCTGCTGTATAAAATTTAATGAATGTTTTCTTTCTATAAAAATAATACAGTAAAATAAAAAATCTTCTGTGTACCTTAAATCCTATCTCGTGCCATATAAGAGAAAAACTGTATTATAAAATATTTAATGTTTATAAGAGAATGTGGTCATCTATTTGAAAATATCCCTATTGTTAGTATGAAGTTAGATATAGAGAGATATTTTTGATTCAATAATAAACAATTTAAAAAATAATAAACCCTTTTATTTGAAAAATATCGAAGTTATTCACGATTAAATTTCTAAGTAAAAAATAATGGTGTTTTGAGAAAAATGAAGTTAAAGTTTATAATTTATTTAATAAAATTTCAGTTGAAAATTAAACATGTTCCGAAATTAAACAATTTTTCAATCACATTATAAGGATAAACATTTCTATAATATTCCCATTAAATTAAGTTATTTCTTAACTAGAATATTAAAATAAGAAAAAAGATATTTAGAGATGACTATATTATGAGAGTATGTTAAAAAGGTGTATCCAGTGGATCCATTTGGAATTTAGTGGATCCAGTGGATGTAATTAACATTTAAATAGTAGTAAAGTAGTTTAAAAAATAAAAATAAATTATTAGAACAGAATCCTAGAGTTAGTTTAAATAGCAAGAATGCAGAAATTAATATTTGAATAGTTTTTATTAAATAAAAAGATATAAACAAATATCTTTTGAAAATGATTGGATTTGTAAATAAATTTATTTATAGAAACATTTATTTTATTAACATTTTTCTAATTATCTTTAAAATGAATAATAATTATTAATATAGAGTTTCTTAACTTTATTTTTTGAAAAAAAAAGATTAAACTTTGTAATAAATGGTTATATTTTTAGAGATAGTTTTATTTATATATGAGAATTATTAGAAATATTTTTTGTACCAGCATTTCATTTATTTTTAGTTAGATTATTAAATCAGAATAAAAATAAATGAAATAGGTGTAGTTGTTAAATGGCACGTATTTCGTTTAAAATTCTTGAATATTTGTAGTGTTGTAATATTTTTTTAATATTTACAGGTAAAATAAAAAAACACCATTAAATTGCTGTACATAATGTTGAAAGAAGGGAAATAATTATTGGATTTATATATTTATCAAAGGAATATATAAATAAGGATTACATAAATATATAAAAGAATAATAAGAAAATTCTCTATGAAACATAGGTAAAATAATTATAATATTTAATATTTTTAATTAAAATAGAGCCATTGCTCATTTTATTTTCCACTTGATTCATTTACATCGTAGTTTCATAGACAAACAAAATGGATTGGAATTTATAGATATTTTTGTATACAATAATATATATATATATATATATATATATATATATATATATATATATATATAAATATATATATATATACACATTTAAAATATGAAATTAATTTGTATGTATAATTTATAAACCCGTTCATAGACAGTTATAACAATACTAATTTTAGGAATACTTAGTATTCAAATTTATTAAGTACTAAATGACATATTCTTCCAGAAAGCTTTTTAGTTTTTTAATGAATAGAAAAATTCTAACTTGTGATAATTGTTGAAATATTATTCCTCTGTTTTTCACCTTTTTTAACATTTATCTTTCTTGTTTCTTCATGTAATGTCACCAACACCTAATTATATATATATATATATATATATATATATATATATATATATATATAATAATAATAATAATAATAATTTTAAAAAATAGTAGCTTTAGGTTTGATAACAATTTTAATATTTTATTAGAAATAAAATCCTTATTGTATGAATAACCAATATGTTTAACAAGAATTTCCTCCTAGCTATTCACAAAATTAATTTCAAATACGTTTGATGACAGTCCCTTTACACAACTTTTAATATAATTGTTAAAAAACCAAGTGTGCGAAATACGACGTATGTGATGAGTTGAGCTATTTTTGTCATATATATATATATATATATATATATATATATATATATATATATATATATATAATGTGTGATTCGAGGGTGGTGCACAGAGGGTTGATTTCTACCGATAAAAAGCTAAAAGCAGAAAAAAATCTGCTGATTATAATTGGCTATTATTTTTCTGCATAGGTCCAGGTGTTCATCCACCTCTATCAATTCGACACAATACCGAGAGATCGGATTAAATTCGATGCGATCCAGTGGCGTGAAGAGTACATTATGTTGTATGTACAGGCACATTTTTTATATTTATACTGACATATATATATATATATATATATATATATATATATATATATATATATATATATATATATATATATATATATATATATATATATATATATATATATATATATATATATATATATAAGCACACATATTGAAAAATATCCCATATTTATTTTATCATAATTATTTTTAATATTTTAAATAGTAAGAAACATTTATTAAACCGTCTGTTTTATAATAAAGTCTTAATTTATCATTATATTATTTAACTGTGGCTATATTCATTATATTTTAACAAAATGACTTTTAAAAATGTGGTGATTTCAATGATGGGAATGTATAATTTATCTAATAAGTGTTATATTTTATTGGAATAAAAGTACTAATCATGGGAATTCTCTATCTAATCTTATTTTATCAGTAAATATTATAAAGATTTTTCTTATTTGGTATTCTCCTCGTGATATTACTTAACGTCGTTCCAATTCTGCACTCTTTTTGTTAACCCTTTAACCAGCACTTCTATTCTGTTACAAATTAATTCGATTTATTATCTTCAAATGTTCAAAAATTGCTTATTTAACTTTATTTTTTTCATAGAAGATGACTTTTATTCGCAGAATAAAAAGGTATCACAGGGAATTACACTTTGATTATAGAATAAAAAATTAATCATTTTAAAGTTATTTTCCTAAAATATGAGCAATATACTTAAGATTGTTATTTCACAACAAATTTCGTTTTAGCTTTTTATTTTCTCAATAATAATACATCTTAATTGATGAAAGAAATTGATGTAATTTGTTTCATTTTCATATTATATATATATAGAGAAGTGTGTATTGTTCTTGACATCAATCAAAAAATTCTAGACTGTATCAAAGAAGGCAGATTTTTTGATAATTTCTTTTTCAGCCTAGATTAATAATTAATAACAAAAATAATTAACAATCAGTGTTTAATTTCTAGAATTTCTTTTCAGTTTCATAATGTTCGACAATTACTAGTAATCTCAGATTTAATTAATAATTAAATATAATGTCATTATCTATAATCTCATTTAATAATTAAATACTTGGTGTATATATATATATATATATATATATATATGAATGATCATCTAAATGGTTTAAAATAGTTATTTTTGTTATTATACAGACATTAATTAACAGATGAAGGAATAATATTAATCTAGCGGTGGATCGTGAAAATTTAAGTATTGTATATATAAATATAATTAGCTCTTTGCTCCTCTAGTGTTATTCGAATTTTTCATGTTATACTTTCTTTGGTGGCTTGTTAGATGGTTTGTGTGTTAACTGGTATAATTGAAAGACATTTGTGGTTGCACAAAAAAACATTCAATTCATTCAGCAAATAGTTCTTTCTCTTTGTCTTAAAGTGAGACAGAGAGAAAGAAGTATCCTTTATTTTTACTAATTAAATGGGACATAATTTATATATATATATATATATATATATATATATATATATATATATATATATATATATGTTATATTCACCTTTACTTTTGTTCATTTGCTCTATATAATGTACAATGTAACATTAGAATGACAATTTATGGAGAAAATTGATACTATGCGGTTTATTACAGATAAACAATTTGTACATTCTTAATAGCAAGCAGCTATATATGTATATATATATATATATATATATATATATATATATATATATATATATATATATATATATATATATATATATATATGTATATATATATATATATATGTATGTATGTATGTATGTATGTATGTATGTATGTATATATATATATATATATATGCACACTTATTAAAATAATTAAAATGTTGATTGTGTATTATTAATAAAAAAGATTATATTTTTTATTTGATGATTAATATATACAATTATTTTTTCAAATGCCAAGTTCAATAGTAAAGAGCAAATAAAATTATAAATCAATTACAAATGTATTTATATTTTTTAATATTTATTACATGTTTCAAAAATTATTACATGAGTATATTGCTCGATATTTGAATGTTTGCAACATTGTATTCATATATATATATATATATATATATATATATATATATATATATATATATATATATATATATATATATATATATAAGAATAATGATAAATTAGTTTACGTTTAAGATAATTTTTGCAACTAATTATATATTTATTAGTCCAAGGAAAAATATTTTTTAATATATATTAATTTAAGATAATTTTAATACAAAAATTAATGTAAGAACAATGAGATGATATAAATCGCGTTACGTAGTTTTGATTGTTGCTCAGAAAGCCTTAATATTTGAATGGCTTTCGAGTAATAATCATTACTATTATGATGCTTTCAGTGTATCGTCGTACAATTATTACGTATACAATAAATTGTGCATATTTATAGTTTTTGTCATTCGCATTAGTTGAATGTTATTTTTAGATATTACTCACGGATGAAAAGTGAAGTAGAATTAGATGAATGTGTATGTTTGATTTTTTTAATAATAGTGCATTTCAGACGCGAAATTATTTTTATGCCTATATGCTGGTTGGCTAATATATATATATATATATACATATATATATATATATATCTATATATATGTATATATGTATATATGTATATATGTATATATGTATATATGTATATATGAATATATGTATATATGTATGTATGTATGTATGTATATATGTATATATGTATATATGTATATATGTATATATGTATATATGTATATATGTATATATGTATATATGTATATATGTATATATATATATATATATATATATATATATGTATATATATATACACATATCATACACACACACATATATATTATATATATATATATAATATGTGTGTGTGTGTGTAGGCATGTCAAATGTGTGTTTATTTGTTGTGTTTTATTTCTGTGTATGTTTAATAAGTTCATATACTTTTCATAATTTTTATATATTCAAAACTCCGGAATAGATTTAAAATGTTTTATTTAGTTTATTGTGTAGATTAATAAACATATTTTTTTTATTGAAATATTTTTTTCCTGGTAATTTGTTTTAACCTAGAAATCTTCTAATGTCATAGTGACATTTTCAATGTATAACCTCTGATATTAATTCGTTTCTGTATTTGATGCATTGCATTATAAAACAATACGATACTTACGATCAATCGAAATGGTCAGTAAATTGCCGATTGAATTTCGAAAATATATTCGTAATTGTTACGAATTACGTAGAGTATTTACAAAAACAGAACAGTCATTGGATGAAATATCCTACGCCAATTTGTTCCCCGAAGGTTTGTGTTTAATATAATACATATTTTTAAAAAAAATACATTAAAGAAAAATACATTCATTCGTTTTTTTTAAAAAAAATAGAGAATTTAAAAGATACTTTCTTAAACAATGGTCTTATCGAGTTCTTACGGAAAGTATTAAATAGTGAACCAGCATTGCTTATTACTGGGCAAGATTGTAATTCGAAAGCAGCATTGATTAATATTCTTCTTGCCCAAACTGTGTTACCTCCGAATGGCTCAAATTGGAGATGGGTATGATAAATTTGTAACTGACAACTTTCAGTTTGTTTACATTATTGTAATGTACATTTCAGATCAGATTAATGCACGGTCGAACGAAACGTCTTCGTTTAACTTTTGATTTTGAATATGAAATTGTAGAACCATTACATGGTAATGAACAGGGATGGTCATGTGTACCTGAAATTGATATACAGCGAAATGATCCAAATGAAGATGGCTCTGGTCCAGTCGATTCAATATCGACAACACTAGAAGTTGAAATGCCACATCCTGCCTTACGTGATGGAGTACAGATTTATGTCTGTCCAGACTGCCCGACAGATTCTATCATTGATATCCTGGCAAAAAGTTTAGAGCGTATTACTCCAATTACCTTCTATGCTATTGGTTCAGGATCTCTTCATGAAAAGGTAGTTAGAAATGTTTGTTTTTTTTTTGGAGTTTTTCTTAAATGTATGTTTTTTTTTCAATAGCATGTGACTGAGCTAAGAAAAATAAAAGAAGCATACCCAGATTCACCAATTTTGTTTGTTGATACATCAGATTATCGTTTTCCTGAATCTGAATTGTCTGGAATCAAATGGAATGAATTTAAGACACCAGTTGTATTTTCAGAGCATGGATCAAATGGTCTTCTATTTCAATTGGAAAGTTTGGGTGAGTAATATCAATTGAAAATTTTTCTTAAAGATCAGTTTTCTAAAAGGAAAGTAATTAGAATATATTTTAAATTATTGCTTATAATACAGGTTTGTGTTAAGTTTAAAATGATATGTCATCAGAGAACTGAAATATAATTTGCAAAGATATAACAGTGATAGCTTGATAACAGTGTACTATTTACTGTAACGGTTTATATACATATATACATATATATATATATATATATATATATATATATATGTATATATGTATTTTTTTACATTATATTTACATTATTAATGGCCCTCTCCTTCATTCAAATTCCTTTACAACTCCCCGGTTGCACATATCTGCTGCATAAACATGATAATAGAACAGTACTTTAAATAAAACATTGATTTTAAATTTTTGGCTATGTAACAATAAAGTAAAGGCTAATTATTCTTTAATATTTGGAGTTAATAATAGTAGAACATTAAAAATACTGTAAGAAAAGAAAAAAACTGTAAGTGATCTTTTTCAATTTAAATAAAGACATATGATGGTAGATGTCGATGTCCATAATGAATGTGGAGGATAGTGCTAGGACCGAAGTGCTAATTAAATTCCTTCCAATTTCAATATGATGATAATTTTGATAAGTAAGTTAAATTTAAGCTTTTTGGGAAGTAAATTACTTATATATATATATATATATATATAGGATAGCAAATCCAGTTGTAAGGGTTTTAAAAATGATCACATTCTTTTTTTTTATCGATTCTGCTCTTCAGTGTATACTTGAAGGCTTCAATTTAATGTAGACAGTAAGTTTAGCTAGCACGAATGTAATTTATTCCGGTTACATAAGCCTGTATGAGAGATTATAGCGAGTGCATTAGTTTATGAATATTAGTGTATATACTTAATTCATTTTTAGACTCAAAATTTTTTTAAAAAAACGTTTCGTTTATGTTTATAGCCTGTCATGTAAATTCATTCCTTCCATTCGTTTTAAGCTGATCTTTTTCCAGGTCTTATTAATAATATTTCGGATTCTATGTGTCGAGATAAATCTGATTGGAAAGAATCATGTTTTGGCCAGTATACGATCGGTTGTTTATCTAGATCATGTGAGATTATAGAAAAAGTAGCACCTTTTGTACGTACTTGTTTGCAAATTCGTTTAGTACGAGCGTCAGCGATTTTAAGCGAGGTATTACTATAGACCCGGCCCGTGTAAAAATTCATCTCCTCAGTTGATTTATTTTATTCAAAGGTGCACAATAATTGCTTACGGAAATTTATTTTATCGGCGTTCGATATGGCAAGGGAGATTCAAATAACACCCCGTAAAATACAATATGCCCGACAGCGCGAAGCGGAACTATACGAAAGTTTAATGAGTATTGCGTGTAAAAAACAGGAAGAGATATCACGTTTAATTCAGGTCACTTTACAGGATATGAAAGCAAATATTTCGGACATATTATTAGAATATCATTATGAAAGTAAGTCGACCTATGACATTCGTCTTTTCAGTTTCGTTCAATCATATTTTTCTGCAGGTCGTGCGGAGAGTACCGGTCGCTCGTGTTCACGTAACGTAGAAATGGCCACTGCAGAAATACAACAACTCGTACTTCGAAAGTTAAGTACTTCGGTAGCGACAGAACTTGTCCGTTCTGTAAATTGCCTTCAAGAGTATTTTATCGGAACGTTGCAACGTTGTCTCGAAAGTTTAGAAAGAAATTACGATGACCGCGAAGAAAACTTACTCGCAAGCGATGCGGTCAAGCAAATACTTAATGCTGCGTATAATGTAGACTTAAAATCATCAACGTCATTTTCACTTGTTCATACATTCCTCGAAAGACTTCGAAAACTCATTCACGGTTTACAGTTGCCTTGGACGTCTTCGTCGCATTTGCGTTCGGATACTAATTGGAGATTACAAGTTGCTACTGATATGATCGATTCGCTGAGTTCTTTTCGTTTAGCACGAACAATCTCTACACAGGTAAGATTTTTTCAGGTTCGATTGATTTGTCGGCATCCAAGTTTTGTACTTAATTGTCTTATTCATATCCGAAAAAAATTATATTTTTTCAGTCTATTTCATGTTTACAAATTTGAGCGAATAAATATATTTTTAATAAATTTCACTGTCATTTGTAATATATAATTGAATTAAGTTTATTATTAGTGGCTACATATTTATTTCTTGTATTTTTTGAGCGGAACTGTATTTCTAAATGCCAAGCGAATATTGTATATATCGTTGATTACAGTTCCAAGAAAAAATACGCACATCTCACGAGTGTTTCGAAAACGCAATGAGATCGCTCGAGAGTCATTATTCCGGTCTCCTAGAACAGACCGAAGAGCAGCGCGTGGCTATACGTAAACGGCACGCCCCTCGCTTGGCTCGTCTTGCTCTCGACAGCACGTCGATGTGCGATATGGTCCGGTGGGGTGTACCTGTTTGTGGTAAAGAGATCGGTCGTGGTCAGTATGGCGTAGTGTTTGCTTGTACTGAACCGTGGGCAGGTGTTGACCCTTGTGCTGTCAAATCAGTCGTTCCGCCCGATGAACGTCATTGGAACGATTTAGCTATGGAATTTTACTACACACGGTAAAGAGAATTGGTTATTGATTCTGTATGTGTGTGTGTGTGTGTTTTTAATATATATCTACTATACGAAGGTGGGCCTAAAAGTTAACAACACTTCATCTCATAATTTATAAATTCCAAATCGAATGAAATAAAAAATATACATGCACATTTATTTGTTGATTGAATTTTATTTTTCTAAATGAGTATTTATTTTTATAACAACATTTCTTCGCTATACATTATTGTCTGTTTACTGCTTGGAGTAAAGTCTTATCGTGTTGAAACAAAAAAATCAGTTAAAACATTTCCAAAATGTATTTATATTAGTTTTGTGCTGTTTTTGCATTTTTTAGAATTAATTGTTGTATTTATTATCATAAATTCACTGTAAATGACTTCTTTCAGAACACTTAATATCACTTTTACTCTTTCACTTCACCTATGATATCTTCAGTTGAAATTTGTGAACCTTTTATATATTTAATCTAATGTTTCATTGTACTTATAATAATATTTTCACTTTTTAATATTTTTATAATTGCACTAGTTTGTATCAAACACTATTACATGAAACTATTTTATATGCACTTTCATTCAAATTGTGGAATGAATACTAAAAACAGGTGTTCTGTCTCCAATCATTTAGAAGATACACAGTAAGAAGCAAGACTTCTAAGCTCACCCTTGTATAAATAATTTTAATGTGTCATTTAAGTTGTGTCAAAAGTTTTTCATATATTCAAAAGCAATTCAAAGATTGAGTATGAATTAGATTCGAGTATCTTCACTAACAGATCGATTCCGGAACATCCACGTATCGTTAAATTACGCGGATCGATCGTCGATCATTCGTACGGTGCGGGTTGTTCTCCAGCTGTGTTGCTCGTTATGGAGCGTATGACGAGAGATCTATATTGCGGTTTGAAAACAGGGCTCGTGTGGCAGACACGACTACAGATTGCGATCGATGTCGTAGAAGGTATTCGATATCTTCATTCGCAAGGGCTCGTTCATCGTGATATTAAATTGAAAAACGTTCTAGTGTGTATCGTTCAGAGCTTAAATTTCTCTTACTTTCCATCTAATTCATCTATATTTGTAGCTTGATTGTGAGGACCGTGCGAAACTCACAGATCTTGGTTTTTGCATTCCGGAAGCGATGATGTCAGGTAGTATTGTAGGGACACCGATTCATATGGCACCTGAATTATTGTCTGGACATTACGATTCGAGTGTCGACGTGTATGCGTTCGGTATATTGTTTTGGTATATCTGCGCCGGTCAAGTTCGATTACCGTATGTATTCGAACAGTTCCAAAACAAAGAACAACTTTGGAATAATGTTAGGAAAGGTAGCGATATTGAACCGTCATTGTCGGAAAGTATTAATATTTCTAAAATGAACGTCGTTCGCCTTTCTATTATTTGTCTTTAGGTATCAGACCAGAACGTTTGCCGCATTTTGATTTTTCATGCTGGAACTTAATGGAACGGTGTTGGTCTGGAGAACCTTCTCAGCGGCCGTATCTCGGAGACGTTCAACCTCAACTCGAGACCATAATGAAATCGATCACATCAGAACCGGACTGATTGTGAAAAGTACTAATGTGCGTTTATATACAGTAGTGAATTCCAGAAGGAATATAAAGTTTATTTATTCTCGTGTAAATATGTTGACAAATATTTGATATATTTTTATTTTAAAACATTCAAAAATCATTTTGTTCGCATGACGAACCGTTTGCTTTTCGGTTCGTTTTTAATGAAAAATTATATTTATTTAATACGTTTTGTCATCGAATTGATAATAGGTCTGTTCGGCAATTTTGTTTAATGAATTCGTTGAAAATTTCGTTTGTCGAATACAGAAACGTATCGATCTGTTCTTCAATAAATTTTACTATATTTTTTTATACAAAAGTAAGAAAATAAATATCAAAAAAATAATAGATAAACGTAGAACGTTTCGATTTTTAGAGATCTTAGTATTTTTTTATCATACAAAACTAACTTAAAATCTTAGTTATACTGTTAGTTTTGATTGTTATTTTGTATACTCTTTAATGTGATCTGTTATTGATTTATTTTTTTATATATATAAATAAAGAAAGTGTATGTCGCTTAATTTTGAACAATTCTTTTAATATCTATCCTTTTTTGATTGACTAATCAGTTTCAATTTGATATATTTCTAATTAATTAACCCCTTTTATTTTTTTTTGTAAGAAAGTTTAATTTTTTGACTGAAAATTAAAGTTTTGTGAAATGAAATTCAATGAATTATTTGCTAAATTTTTATTTTATTATAATATAAACATGTATGTATAAACATATACAAAATTTGTATTCGATATCATTTGGCATAGCCGTGTCGTCGACAAATTTAATAATTTATTAACAGATCAAGCCGTACTGCATTCTTTAGCGATTTTGATTTTGATGTATTTAGTAGCTTCTTGGCCACTGAAGTCAGGACTAGCTCCTTGATCGATTTGGTCCTTCCACATTTCAGAAAGGCTTGTTCGTGGTAAACAACGGACACCTACGGATTTTTCTACTCTGTTTGTCGCTTTGCAATGCTTTTGACAGATCGTCAGTGGTTGGACTGTGAAACACAATGATTTCCCATTTTGTTCAACAACATATTGTGTCTGTTGTTTTATACAGCTAGCTTGTTGGTGTCTGTAGTGATGACTCGCTTTGTTTCTGTTTTGAGATTGAGCCTGTGCTTGTGCTTGAGCTTGTGCTTGAGCTTGTGCTTGAGCTTGTGCTTGTGCTTGAGCTTGAACTTCAGCCTCAGCCCATTCGTAGTTCATAGCTTTTCCTAAAAGTTCGTTTCTTGAAATACTTTGTGCTTGATGAGATTGAATTTGCAATTTACGTGCAGCAGGACCTTTAAAAAAATAACAATAATATAACAACTATCACCTTTAAGTAATAATGGTTTTCATACCTGTGCATTCATCGTCCATAATCGCGTAACTAGCAGAGAACGCAACTGGATCGAGCAATACAGTGTTTTCAGGTGTTGTGAAATCGAGTTTCGACTGCTCGAATGTTCCACAAAGACCCCGAACTTGTCCTCGCAAATTTTCGTTCACTGCTATTCTCATTTTAAAGGTGTCATATTCTATATTAACGTTCTTCAAATCGACTTTAACTTCACCTGTTGGAAGTTTATAGATTCTGCCGAGAATAATATTGTCGATTGTTTTAACAATTAAAACTCCATTGCGTGGGATCTCTTGATCCTGTCCATTGATCTTAACAGCCACTGAAGGACCTGTCGGTCGTTTGTGTCCATGCTTTTGACTAGGATGCAGTACAATTTCGTACATTTTATTTCCATTGTTGAAAGATACTTTCATCTCCTTTTGAATTCCGTTTTCGGAATCACGTGCTTGTATATGAATGGCGAGAGGCTGTGCTTGGTTCTTGTCGGCAATTGTTGTGAATACAACATGATAGCATCGCCCTAAGTGAACTGGGTAACTGCGGTTGCTGAAAGTGTAAAGATGATTGTGGTCTAGTACGCAGCTCGCTTCTCCGGCGTAATTGCCGAGTGCTTTGCTCTTGAGACGGTCAACAGGCGACAATGAAGGATGGAACACGACAATCTGTTGTACCCATGAACTAACTGGAACGTTTGTGAATTCTGCGTTGGTTTTTGGTGTTTTGACGCTCACATTGACATTCTGGAAACTCTCAGGTTCAAAGTTGGCTTCGATGTTAATTTTGTTTTGACTGCCACTTCCAGAAGCATTAACGTAATTTACTTCAAGATAATCAAAATACAAATCTTTAACGTAAGAATATGCTTTGTTTGACATGTTACGGACTTGAGGGCTGACATCATTATACTCGACTTCTATATTTATATGGTCCATAAGACTGGCTTGGATTGTGGCATTTTCGCAGCGGTACATCTGTTGTGCATTTTGTTGAGTCATCTGCGAACATATTTGTGCTTCAGGTGAATTATGAAGGGTTTGTTGACGTTTATCGCTCTTGTCTAGTTTAGCTCGAACGTTGATTTGACTTCCACATTTATAATTGTCTCCATAGCTCAGTTGAAGATTCGCGTATGTTGGTTCGTTGGAATTCAACGCGTGATCAAAGTTTAGGAATGATACCTGGGGTGCTTTTGATGAAGCAGTCAAATAAAGTTGGAACGGTTTCGACTGACCTTGCGTTTTGTTGTAAAACAGTACAAGGCGTGCTTCGTTGCTAACTTTGCTGTTTGCGAAGGCAGCTGAGACAGTATGTTGAGTAGTGTTTTCTCCAGAAAATGCGACGGAAATATCAACAGATTTAGCGGTTGCCGAAGGGATACTTCCGATTGTTTTACGGAGCATTTGGCGTTGACGTAATTGCTGGTTTGCTTGTGAATCGAAATCGACTTCATTATCTTCGTATGATTCACTGCTATGTCGATCTTCAGAAGATATATGTTCTTCATTGCTTGAGTCGTGGGCACTTGGTGTAGACATTTCCATTATTGAAATATTGAACGATACCTCGTGAGAAGTCGACAAGTCACCGACGTATTCAAAATGTAAATTGCTGTAGTGTATTTTGTCATCTAGTAATAACAATGAGTCATACGTAGAAAGTTGAGGCCAACTATGCATCTTTGACCATGACCATTCATTGCGTTTAAGTCCCTGGTCAACCTCTCCAGACAAACGGAATACAAAACCACTTGTACTGTTAATAACAGCATCTACCTGTGCTACTTTTCCGACGACCATAACGCTATGATCTGGGCTTTCGGCTGTCGGTTTAAATTCTAGAATATTTTCCTGAGCTGTGTAAGGACATGTGTCGTAATGTATGAGAGTGGTGTTGTCTTCAGGGTTTCGTGGTGCCATTGTGATCCACATGTGTTTGTGGTCAAGATCGGCATTGAAAGAGAAGTTCAATGGCAAATAGAATTGTAAATTTTTATCGTAACCGGCCAAGTAGTGCCGTTTGTTGTGATGTGTATAAAATCCAACTTTAGCTTGGACTTGTGTAGAATACAACAGTTCAAAATTTACGCTTGCATTCAATTGACGGCAGCCACCATGCGAACTGTTGTCGTCGCTTGATTTTCCACCATTTTCATGACTGTGTCCACTGTCTGATATGTTTTCGTCGTTCTTATTAACATTAATTTGTACTTTCAGTTTCATCAAAGTCGGGTTTTTATGTGTGTATTCGAAAGGAATACCGAGCTCTGTCGGTGATCCAATAATGACTTCTTCAGCATCGAATAGTTTTGTATATTCGAAAGATTTTTGTCCGCTCAACGAAGCGAAAGTATTCCAGAAATCTAAAAATTAAAATATTTTGAACTTCAATGTTCATCTTGCCTAAGAACAATTTTATAAGTAATTCCATGTTTGTTTTACATACCTTGTCGTAAATCTTTGAAAGTGGCTTCATCAAAAGTAACTAAACGGTCGTTGCCCATGAACTGGAACAAGAGGTTTCCATGCAGAGGCTCTTGTTCATCTGATTGAATGTTTAACATTTCTGTGATCTTATCAACGAATGCGCTTTTTTGGAAAGACCGTCTAGATTGATTCTGGGGTGCAGAATTACCTTTCAAAGCTTTCCAGAATTCCAAAACGTCCGAAACCATAGCGTTCATCTGTTTTTATAAGAAAAAAAGATTTATATATCAGTAATAGGTGAAATCAAAAAAGTAAAGATTTGTAAAGTGCACATTAAAACTGATAGTATACGAATGTATTGTTACCACCACATCTTCACTGTTGAAACCTCCTTTATTGATATTCATCAAATAGTAAATTGCATCCGGTATACGCCTATTGTCGTCGTTTACTTTAGCTAAGTTGTAAAAGAAATCAATGTTCGATGATGAACTTGTTTCGCTGTGAACTACGTTGCTTGAGTAACTGGGTTCTTCATGTCCAGAAGCAAGATATGGAATAGCTGATTGGGCGTTTTTAGCGCTGTAGGCACAAAGCGGGACGATAGGTTTATGTATACATATATATATATATATATATATATATATATATATATATATATATATATATATATATACATGTTTTCGTAGTGTATTTATACTTACAGTTCTCGGTGTTCTGAATCTTTTAATTGAGCAGCAGAATGAATAGCCGACTTGACGAGATTTTTCACTTGTTCGCTTGAATCGAATCGTGTGAAAGAAGCAAGACGTTCCAACGACTTTGCAGACGGAGAACTACGCATTATTTGTATGGCAGCTGTGGCACGTACTTTGGCTGAAAAACGTAGGCTGTCCAAATATACGTAAAATAAGACGTCCTTAGTATTATCCGGGCTGTATTTGCTTAGGTAGTCCATAGAGGATACCATAAGGACGCGTTCGAGGTCAGTTAATTTCACTGGGTCCATCAACAATTTGGCAAATTCGTCGACTGTTTTCGAGTGAGCGAAATTTCCGAGTGCGCGAATGTATACTTGAGCTCTGTGATGATCTCGATTATTCAATGCGTTGTGCATTTCTTTTACATAACGGGGTATGATTGTATCAACGATCATCTTTTGTGCAGTCGAATATTGATATCGGTTGTTTTCATCGCTTTCTCCGCTGCTTCTGTTGTTTTCTTCGTTATCTTCGTTTTCATATAGCACACGACGTCCCAAATGGCCCATCGATACTATGGCCGTTGAGTTCAAGTAAGTTTGTCTCATAACTTTTTTGTTGAAAGCTAAACTGTTGTAGGTGTAAACGTAACCTGCTGTGACATTTCTTGCTGTGCGAGGCAAAGCAGCAATGATGTCAGCGGCTTCCACCCGTCTTACTCGTCCAGATTCGATCCATTCCCTGATGACGTCGAGAGCCTGGAAAGTTCCAGATACGGTAACTGCATCGCGGTACACTTTCCATTCAGCTGTGCTTTTTGACGAATCTTCTTCTGGATAGAAATCTCGACCGGCTTCCAATAACTGTTCGCGTGTCATTGCTCGCATAACGTTTGCAAGAATTGTGAATAATTCGAGGGAATGTTTGTCTTGAATGTTGTCCGGATCATTTACGGTCGACGCAATTTTTCGAGTGATGTCTCTGACTTTCATTACGTCGACGACTTTCTGAATGAAGCTATTGTCTTGATAGTTGTCAGGTAAGTAACGTAAAACCTCAGGTGAAATAGAGTTTTGTTGCCAATCTTGTTGATGTGGCTGCTGTGCATGTCCGGATTCGTTAGATTCACTGGACCCTTCAGAGTTATGTTCGTGAGAATGAGATGGAGACAGTCTTGAGAAGGGACTTTCGTTTTGGGACAATGAGTAGTCATAAGAGAGACCAAAGATTTTCTTTCCTTCGATCTTCGCTGGTTCTTTGTGCTCTTGACGAGTCGATGCCAAAGTCAAATTCATGATACTTCCAGTGACACCGTTCTTATCGTTGTACAAATGTGGGCTCACGGTGAAAGTTGTTGTTGTTTGAGAGGAAACGATCGTGTAATATGTTAAAGTGCCATTGATAACAACGTTGCTCCAAGAGGATTTCTGACAACAGAAAAATGTTTGTTGTTACTTTTGTTAATAATTAGAGTCTTCTAAGAAATAATTCTATGTATTAAATAGATTGTCTGATTCGATTTTTATTAAATGTGTAATAATTGAACGAAAATAATTAAAAGATTGTCTACAGGATATTTTTCGTGCGCGTTAAAAATTTACTTACGTGATAGAATTTCCACATATCTGTATTAGGCTCCCAGTTTGGCATTCTAGGTAGACCGAAGTTATAACCAGGGTTGTTTTCACAGTTTTCGTAATCTCTGCGTTTCATGATGTTGATGAATTTGTTCTTAAGTTTCGATTGCAAGTTGATAATGTGATAAGGTGTTTTCGATATTTCGTAGTAAGTTTGGCATTTGCCAGTGATCGAATCTTCCATCACATTGTGTGAAGTGGTTAGTTTGAATTGGTCCAAGTAGTTATCGGATGTGTTGGATTTCAATTTCATTTGCAACTGTGTAACGACACCTCTCAAGATGTTTATTTCCCAGTTCGATACCTGTTCATTGACGACCAGGTGAGATATATCCTCTTTGTTGTAATGAATTTCAAAAGGTCTGTTTCTTGTCGGCAACGGTTTGAAATCCAAAATTTCTTCGGGAATATCTGATTCCCAGTCATCGGGAAGAACCGTATGGACCTCTGCGATTTGTGGATTGCGTAACTCTGCGTAGAGTGCGTGACCGATTCTGCGTCGTTGTATGACGAGTTTCGCTCTAAGAACGACTCCGGAAAAGTTTTTAGATATCTCATTTATACCGGATAATGCACGACCCTCTACATCATATTCATAGACGAATTTCGATTTCCATCCCAAACTGCCCTCGTTTTGCTTCACATTTTCGTTACGACTTGGGTTCTCGTTTTGGTTTCCCCTCTGGTATGCATTTGGGTTAGGTTTCTGTCCAGAAGGCAATGAATACACCAAGCCGACTATAAATAAATATAGATTATATATATATATATATATATATATATATATATATATATATATATATATATATATGTATATATATATATATATATATATATATATATTTATATATATATATATATATTTATATATATATATATATATATATATATATGTATATGTATATATATATATATATTTATATATATATATATATATATATATATATATATATATGTATATATATATATATATATATATATATATATATATATATATATATAGTGTTTATCAGTATGTAATTTTACAGTAATAGAATAAAGGTAGACTTACTCAAAAGACAAAACGCTAAAGACGACCTCATTGTTGTATCTCACGATCGATCAGACACGGTGAGTGTGGCTTCTTTCATTTTCAGAATGTGTTTTATACTATTTGAAAATCGTTCGTCAGGAAATTATAATGTGATAATAAAATGAAAGATCGCATCAAAACAAGATCATAGGTCGTTAACAAATCAGCATTAATTTATGCAAGATGCATTTTGAATAAAATATTTTTACTCCACGTGTGTATTTTTTGTCATATTTAAATCGGTAATTAAATATTGTTTAAGTATATTCATTTTTATTTTTTATAATTTTATCAAAGTGCTTCTATTTATTAAAATATGGAATCTCCTTTTAACAATTCTTTATATTAATTTTAATCTTATGTGTTAACACATAACTGTGTCTTTTTTTTGCTCTTTTAGCATTATTGATTAAATTACATGCGCTATATAGTTTTGCTGCGTTCTGTTTTATTATAAAAATGATTTAAAATTAATGATCAGGGTATATATTTAGGTAAAATTTATTTCCTTTTTCTATGAAATAATTTTATATCCGAATTCGCCTATATAATAAAAGTCAACAAAATTTCATTAAAATATATATTATTCTATTATATTTAGATGTTTATAGCGACCTAATACTACAGTAACTTAAATAATAATTTTTGTTAAAGTATATTGTATGTTATATTCTAACATTTTATGATACATGTTTTTCAGAATTACTTAACTTTTAAAATATTATATTCAATAAGTACTTTTTTATTTCAGTAAAGAAAGATTATTATCATTCTTAAAAATTATAAACTGGTAGTAATTTGTATAATAATAATAACTTTCAATATATAATTTTGGATGAATAGTTGTCAGGAACAATTTTTTTAATTTTTTTCTGAAGAATTTACTTAGTAGTTTAATATATATATATATATATATATATATATATATATATATATATATATATATATTATTTTTTTGCATTTTTAAAATTGTGTAGTTATGTAATTGTTCAGTCACTGACTCCACAACTGCAATTTAGGACTTACACATATCGTCATAATCAAAAAAAGATCTTATAGTAAGACAGAATGTACAGTCTTATTTATATCTATTATTGTATTTTAGAGACCATCACTATTCAGATTCGTTTTTCTAGATACTATACGAAAGTAAAGGTCAACTTTTTTGTAAAATTATGTTTTTAGATTTATTAAATTATGTCAGAATGATGGTCAGTGATCAGGTTTTTCAAAATTAATTGGACAAAGCCTATTTTGTATAAAATATTCTGATCTGACTCAGATATATTTTTAATTTTGTTAAAAAAATAATTAAAGGAGAATGTGAGAAGCTACTAGATACTTCACCTCACACTCTTGCTTTATGTATTAACATAAAAATTCTGTATTTAAAAACTTTCTGTAGTTATACTGTGTGTTATAACCCAATTACGTTTTTGAACTCTATTTTTACATGCATTATTTTGTGCGATGTTTAAATCTGAGACTATTGTGCTTTTAATTTATATTTTATTGTGTTGAAACCATGATGCTGAAAAGAAAATACTCCTATAGTAAGAAATCATATATTCCTTATCATTAAAATAGCTGAAATAAATGTATAAACGAGCATCGAATGTTTGGTCCATACTGTCGCAGTGTGTCGTTGTCAGACCTTATTTTTCAGGTTTTCTTCCTGGAGAAAAGTTCTGTGACGCAGCACGGTGTATGTAAAGGATCTTCAGTGTAATCCAATTTAATTATTTAATAACACTTTTTTATTTCAATTCATTTCTTATGTGTATTTAATATAGATAATTAAAAGATATAAAACATTTGAACAATACAAGTAAATATTTTAAACTACATTTTTGTGAAAATGTGTTATAAAAAATAATTATTTTCAAATTGTATTTTTATTAACACTTACATGTTACAAATGTTTTTCACTCTTTTAGATATTATATATAAATAAGTTATTAATTAGTAACTAGAATACTGGTTAAAAATAAATAAGTAAGGAAATGTATAATTTATTCTGTATTTTTATACTTAATATTTTCTTCTTTGAGCTACATTTTCTTTGATACTTGAAATTTATTTCTATTACACCGTTATTGTTTTTCCATTTCTCTTTTCTGATAGCTGTAATAATAAACTTCTGCGATATATATATATATATATATATATATATATATATATATATATATATATATATATATAATAGTGTATATGTTACTTATTTTTTTAACATTTTTTTTAAATGACATTCAAATTCAAAGTGGTAACTAAAAGTAATAAAAGTAAGAAGAAAAGCAAAGAATCCACCATAACTGAATTCGATGTTTCGTTTGATACTTTTATTCTGCGTGTTGCTCTTTTAATTATTACGAAAGATTTAATATGTTTGTATTGGTTTGTTTTCCTCGCTCTGCTTTTTTCTTTTCTCGTCATTTTACTTTGTACGCATATTGAGACAAATTAATATTTTTTTATTATATGAAATTAACTTAAAATATCCCCCTCTCTCTACATATATATATATATATATATATATATATATATATATATATATATATATACATACAAAAATTTATATACAATTATTTACATTTCCTATGTTATTTTCATCAATTAGCAAATTTATACTTGTTTTATTTTTAATTGACATCTTTTCCTGTTCTGTGTAAAATATGATTGTTTGAGCTAAAAATGTAATCATATACAGGTGGATAAGAATAAATAAATGAAATAATAAAATTCAGTCATTCATTGCTAATTATTCATTTTATTACAATATATATATATATATATATGTATATATATATATGTGTGTGTGATAAACATATACAAAAAAATCAAATTGAAAATCATTTAACATAGCTGTGTCATCGACAGGTCGAATAATATATTAAGAGATCAAGCCACATTACAATCTTTGACGATGTTGATTTTGATGTATTTAGTAGGTTCGTAACTACTGAAATCGGGACTTGCTCCTTGATCGATTTGGCTCTTCCACATTTCGGAAAGGCTTGATCTTGGTAAGCAATGGACGCCTACAGATTTGTCTGACTTATTTGACGCTCTACAGTGTTTCTGGCATGTTGTTAATGGTTGAATCGTGAAACACAATGATTTTCCATTTTCTTCGACAACATATTGTGTCTGTTGTTTAATGCAGTTAGCCTGTTGTTGTCTGTACTGATTATTCTGTTTGTTTCTACCCTGAGATTGAGATTGTGATCGAGGTTGTGATCTAAGCTGTGAGCGAGCCTGTAATTGAGACTGTGCTTGAGATTGTGCTTGAACTTGAGCTTGAGTCCATTCGTCACTCATCGGTTTTTTTTGTATTTCGCCCCTTGAAATGCTTTCAGCATTCTGTGATCGATCCTGCAATTTACGGGCAGCTGAACCTGTATAAAAGAATGGTTATATAACATCTATTATATTTGATTAAAATTTGTTCTTATACCTGTGCACTCGTCATCCATGATCGCGTAACTTGCAGAGAACGCAGCTGGATCTAGCAATACAGTATTTTGAGGTGTTGTGAAGTCGAGTTGCGGCTGCTCGAATGTTCCGCAAAGACCTCGAACATGTCCTCTCATATTTTCGTTCACTAAAATTCTCATTCGTAATGTGTCGTATTCAACATTAATGTCCTTCAATTGAACTCTGACTTCTCCGTGAGATAGTCTAACGAGAGTGGCGATTATTACGTTGTCTGAAGATCTGACGTGTAAAAATCCACCTGGAGGGATTTCTTCGTTACGGCCATCGATTTTAACACCTACATCGACACTGAATGGGCGAATAACTCCGGAGTACCGACTGGGATACAATAAAATTTCATGCATTCTGTCCGAGGAACTGATTGACACTTTAACTTCCTTTTGAATCCTATTTTCAGCATCACGTGCTTGTATGTGACTAACGTACGGTAGTTGCTGACTTTCGCTATCGATCGTTGTTAGTACAACATGGAAACATCTTCCTAAATAAACCGGATAATGACGGTTGTTGAACGTGTTAATATGATTGTGGTCCAGTGTACAGCTTGCTTTTCCAGCATAATAACCAAGTCCTTTGTTTTTTAGACGTTGAAGAGGTGATAATGATGGATGGAATACGACTAGTTGTTGTACCCATGGATTTACTGGGACGTTTGTATATTCTGCATCCGTTTTTGGAGTATTGATGCTAATATTGACGGTTTGGAAGTTTTCTGGATCAAAGTTTGCGTGGATGTTGATTTTATTTTGGCTACCACTTCCTGAAGAGTTGACATAGTTAACTGAAAGATAGTCATAGCCCCAATTCTTTATGAAAGAGTACGCTTTGTTTGTCATATTATGGAACTGCGGGCTGACATTGTTGTATTCAACTTCGATATTTATCCGATCCATAAGACTGGCTCTGATTGTGGCATTTTCGCAGCGGTACATTTGTTGTGCATTTTGTTGGTTTCTTTCTAAACATTTCTGTGCTTCAAGTGAATTTTGTAGAGCTTGTTGACGTTCATTGCTTTTATCTAGTTTAGCTTGGACATTAATTTGGGTACCTGATTTATAACTTTCTCCATACTTGAGTTGTAGTCTAGCGGATGTCGGTTCGTTTGAATTTAATGCGTGGTCAAAGCTGAGGGAGGATGGTTGAGGAGCTTTCGATGAAGCAGTAAGATACAATTGGAATGGTTTGGATTGTCCTTCTGTTTTGTTGTAAAACAGTATAGCGCACGCTTCGTTGTTGACTTTGCTGCTAGCATAGGCGGCCGAGACAGTATGTTGAGCAGTATTTTCTCCCGAAAATGCAACGCGAATATCAACAGAACTGGCGGCTGCCGATGGAATATTTCCGATTGTTTTACGAAGCATTTGACGTTGACGTTGTTTCTGATTTGTTTGTGAGTCGAATTCTACTTCATTGTCCTCATTTGATTCACTGCTGTGTCTATTTTCAGAAGACATTTCTTCTGGGCTGCTTGAGTCGCGCACATTCGATGACGACATCTTCATCACTGCGATATCGAACGATACATCACGAGAAGTAGATAATTCACCTACGTATTCTAAATTTAAATTACTGTAGTGAATGTTATCATCCCATACTAATAATGGGTTCAATCTAGAAAATTGAGGCCCTCTCTGCATCTTTGACCATGACCATTCATTGTATTTAAGTCCTTGGTCAATCTCTCCAGACAAACGGAATACAAAACCACTTGTGCTGTTAATAACAGCATCGACCTCTGATACTTTGCCGACGACCATAACGCTGTGGTCTGGGCTTTTGGCTGTTGGTATAAAGTCGAGAATATTTTCCTGAGCTGTATATGGATATGTGCCGTAATGTACAAGAGTGGTATTATCTTCAGGGTTTCGTGGCGATATTGTGATCTTCGCTTGTTTATGGTCAAGATCGACATCGAAAGAAATGTTTAATGGTAAGTAAAATTGTAGATTTTTATCATAACCGGCCAAGTAGTGCCGTTTGTTGTGATGTGTATAAAATCCAACTTTAGCTTGCACTCGTGTAGAATACAAAAATTCAAAATTCATGTTTGCGTTCAATTTACGGAAGACATCGTCCCTGTTATCAGCGCCTGATTTTCCGCCTCTCTCATCACTGTGTCCATTATCTGATTTATTTTCGTTGTCTTTGTTTACATTAACTTGTACTTTCAGTTTCATCAAAGTGGGGTTTTTATGCGTGTATTCGAAAGGAATACCAAGCTCTGTCGGTGATCCAATGGTGACTTCTTCAGCGTCAAATAGTTTTGTGTATTCGAAAGATTTTTGTCCGCTCAGTGCAGCAAAAGTATTCCAGAAATCTAAATAATTAAAATGTGTTAATCTTTTATACCTGTCTTTCTTAAGTATATTTTTATGGACCATCCGGTGTTTGTTTTACATACCGTGTCGGAAGTCTTTGAAAGTAGCATCATCAAAAGTGGCAAAACGGTCGTTGCCCATGAACTGGAATAAGATGTTTCCGTGCAGAGGTTCTCTCTCGTCTTCCTGTATATTCAACAATTTGGCGATCTTATCAACGTACGCTCTCTTATTGAATGAACGTCTGGATGATTTTTGTGTGGAAAAACCTTCTTGTAAGTCTCTCCAAAATTCCAAAACATCCGAAACCATAGCGTTGACCTGTTTTTTTCCAAAATATATGTTTTATTTAATAGTTGTGAATAAAATTGATATGATGAATAAATATATTTTTAATATTATATATATATATATATATATATATATATATATATATATATATATATATTATCATTTATTTAAGTGCAGAAACAATATGTTTGTGTTCGTGTGCCGTTTGTAAGTATGTTATTACCTTTACGTCTTCACTGTTAAAACCTCCCTTATTAACATTCATAAAATAGTAAATTGCATCCGGTATACGCCTATTGTCGTCGTTTACTTTAGCTAAGTTGTAAAAGAAATCAATGTTCGATGATGAACTTGTTTCGCTGTGAACTACGTTGCTTGAGTAACTGGGTTCTTCATGTCCAGAAGCAAGATATGGAATAGCTGATTGGGCGTTTTTAGCGCTGTAGGCACAAAGCGGGACGATAGGTTTATGTATACATATATATATATATATATATATATATATATATATATATATATATATATATATATATATATATATACATGTTTTCGTAGTGTATTTATACTTACAGTTCTCGGTGTTCTGAATCTTTTAATTGAGCAGCAGAATGAATAGCCGACTTGACGAGATTTTTCACTTGTTCGCTTGAATCGAATCGTGTGAAAGAAGCAAGACGTTCCAACGACTTTGCAGACGGAGAACTACGCATTATTTGTATGGCAGCTGTGGCACGTACTTTGGCTGAAAAACGTAGGCTGTCCAAATATACGTAAAATAAGACGTCCTTAGTATTATCCGGGCTGTATTTGCTTAGGTAGTCCATAGAGGATACCATAAGGACGCGTTCGAGGTCAGTTAATTTCACTGGGTCCATCAACAATTTGGCAAATTCGTCGACTGTTTTCGAGTGAGCGAAATTTCCGAGTGCGCGAATGTATACTTGAGCTCTGTGATGATCTCGATTATTCAATGCGTTGTGCATTTCTTTTACATAACGGGGTATGATTGTATCAACGATCATCTTTTGTGCAGTCGAATATTGATATCGGTTGTTTTCATCGCTTTCTCCGCTGCTTCTGTTGTTTTCTTCGTTATCTTCGTTTTCATATAGCACACGACGTCCCAAATGGCCCATCGATACTATGGCCGTTGAGTTCAAGTAAGTTTGTCTCATAACTTTTTTGTTGAAAGCTAAACTGTTGTAGGTGTAAACGTAACCTGCTGTGACATTTCTTGCTGTGCGAGGCAAAGCAGCAATGATGTCAGCGGCTTCCACCCGTCTTACTCGTCCAGATTCGATCCATTCCCTGATGACGTCGAGAGCCTGGAAAGTTCCAGATACGGTAACTGCATCGCGGTACACTTTCCATTCAGCTGTGCTTTTTGACGAATCTTCTTCTGGATAGAAATCTCGACCGGCTTCCAATAACTGTTCGCGTGTCATTGCTCGCATAACGTTTGCAAGAATTGTGAATAATTCGAGGGAATGTTTGTCTTGAATGTTGTCCGGATCATTTACGGTCGACGCAATTTTTCGAGTGATGTCTCTGACTTTCATTACGTCGACGACTTTCTGAATGAAGCTATTGTCTTGATAGTTGTCAGGTAAGTAACGTAAAACCTCAGGTGAAATAGAGTTTTGTTGCCAATCTTGTTGATGTGGCTGCTGTGCATGTCCGGATTCGTTAGATTCACTGGACCCTTCAGAGTTATGTTCGTGAGAATGAGATGGAGACAGTCTTGAGAAGGGACTTTCGTTTTGGGACAATGAGTAGTCATAAGAGAGACCAAAGATTTTCTTTCCTTCGATCTTCGCTGGTTCTTTGTGCTCTTGACGAGTCGATGCCAAAGTCAAATTCATGATACTTCCAGTGACACCGTTCTTATCGTTGTACAAATGTGGGCTCACGGTGAAAGTTGTTGTTGTTTGAGAGGAAACGATCGTGTAATATGTTAAAGTGCCATTGATAACAACGTTGCTCCAAGAGGATTTCTGACAACAGAAAAATGTTTGTTGTTACTTTTGTTAATAATTAGAGTCTTCTAAGAAATAATTCTATGTATTAAATAGATTGTCTGATTCGATTTTTATTAAATGTGTAATAATTGAACGAAAATAATTAAAATATTGTCTACAGGATATTTTTCGTGCGCGTTAAAAATTTACTTACGTGATAGAATTTCCACATATCTGTATTAGGCTCCCAGTTTGGCATTCTAGGTAGACCGAAGTTATAACCAGGGTTGTTTTCACAGTTTTCGTAATCTCTGCGTTTCATGATGTTGATGAATTTGTTCTTAAGTTTCGATTGCAAGTTGATAATGTGATAAGGTGTTTTCGATATTTCGTAGTAAGTTTGGCATTTGCCAGTGATCGAATCTTCCATCACATTGTGTGAAGTGGTTAGTTTGAATTGGTCCAAGTAGTTATCGGATGTGTTGGATTTCAATTTCATTTGCAACTGTGTAACGACACCTCTCAAGATGTTTATTTCCCAGTTCGATACCTGTTCATTGACGACCAGGTGAGATATATCCTCTTTGTTGTAATGAATTTCAAAAGGTCTGTTTCTTGTCGGCAACGGTTTGAAATCCAAAATTTCTTCGGGAATATCTGATTCCCAGTCATCGGGAAGAACCGTATGGACCTCTGCGATTTGTGGATTGCGTAACTCTGCGTAGAGTGCGTGACCGATTCTGCGTCGTTGTATGACGAGTTTCGCTCTAAGAACGACTCCGGAAAAGTTTTTAGATATCTCATTTATACCGGATAATGCACGACCCTCTACATCATATTCATAGACGAATTTCGATTTCCATCCCAAACTGCCCTCGTTTTGCTTCACATTTTCGTTACGACTTGGGTTCTCGTTTTGGTTTCCCCTCTGGTATGCATTTGGGTTAGGTTTCTGTCCAGAAGGCAATGAATACACCAAGCCGACTATAAATAAATATAGATTATATATATATATATATATATATATATATATATATATATATATATGTATATATATATATATATATATATATATATATATATATATATATATATATATATATATATATATATGTATATGTATATATATATATATATTTATATATTTATATATATATATATATATATATATATATATATATATATATATATATATATATATATATATATATATATATATATATATATAGTGTTTATCAGTATGTAATTTTACAGTAATAGAATAAAGGTAGACTTACTCAAAAGACAAAACGCTAAAGACGACCTCATTGTTGTATCTCACGATCGATCAGACACGGTGAGTGTGGCTTCTTTCATTTTCAGAATGTGTTTTATACTATTTGAAAATCGTTCGTCAGGAAATTATAATGTGATAATAAAATGAAAGATCGCATCAAAACAAGATCATAGGTCGTTAACAAATCAGCATTAATTTATGCAAGATGCATTTTGAATAACGTATTTTTTTGAAATAAATCTTCCACGAGTATTCTTTTTCAAATTAAAAAAGTATATCATATTTTAGCCGACGTGTGAATATTTTTAAATATAGCTGTTTTGAATTTTCTTTATCTTATCATCTCATTCATACAGTTTATTCATACTCTTAGTTACAATTTAATCCTTCTAGTGTGGGACTGTTGATCGAATTTTGTAGTGTGTTGAATGTTTTTTTAACTATTAAATGTTTTTTCTTAGTTTTATGTTAGTTAACAATAGAAATATATATAGACCTGTTATATTTCTGTTTTACTTAAAAACATCCATAATATTAGTATTCAGGTATGATGTATAACTTTGATGTTTATAATAAATTCCGTCAAAATTATTGTGATTTTGGAGTCATAATTGTGTTTTTTCACAGTTTAGTAAAGTATTTTTCACTAATAAATATTATTACGAACACACTTTTTTGGATAAATCAATACATCAGTAATCTCAAATATTCTGCAATCTTCAATATTATTTTAAAATTATTTTATTTCTTCGAACATCGAATTTATCTGTGAAGTATATAAATTATTTCTTAGCATTGAAAATACAATTTTTGTGTTTCAGACAGTTTGTAATATATTTGTTGTTGTTGTATATTTGATATTTAATTATTTTTTAAAAATTTAAACATTCAACACAATGATTCCATAATTTGAATATTATTACGAAAATATACTATAAAAATTTAGAGGATATATAGATAAAGTCATCTTATATGTATATATATGTTAATTATAAATAATATTTTTTTAATGCAAAAATCTCTAAAATTTTTTTTTAAATGTCAGTACTAAGAAAATAACACACTTTAATTGAAATCATAGTGTATTTTTAGAATATTTGATTACACCATGAATTGTTTCATTATTGGGTGAGGGGTGCAATATGTATGTTTTAAGTAGGGTAAAAAGATGAACATGAATTAAAATAAATAAAAAAAAACGAATTACTATATACTTAAATTACATCTTGACTTAACTTTTTGTTGTTTTAATTTGTTGTTCTATTATTTTACACGATTTAAACGTTTTACGTTTTTTTTTACAAGAATGCTTAATTATTTAGACAAATGATGTTTTAGAAAAAAACACAACTTGTTCATCTAGCAGCAATGGAAGAATACACCCTTATTTTTAATTATATATATATATATATATATATATATATATATATATATATATATATATATATATATATATATATATGTGTGTGTGTGTATGTGTGTGTGTGTGTATGTAATACGTTCAAATAAAATAATCGTCAGATGTAGCGGCCTTTTTTCGAATCTGTACTTGGATTGTGAATAAATAACAATTATGGTATAACATTTATTTAACAATAATAGAATTATAATTTAATTGCCGAATTACTTAATCGATATAAGTACAATTTAAGAATTGTATTGTATTGTCCTTGAATATGTGTTCTTCTGATTATTTTAAATTGCATTAAATAGTAATGAAACACAAGGTCGATGGAAACATCGCTAAACAAGATCTCTGTTCTCGTTGTCATTGAATATACAGAATTTAAATTTAGCACAATGTAGTTTAGATAAATATTCATTTTGTTTGTTTTATACATTTCTTATCTAATTAAGACATTATTAAAATCGTATTCAAATCGTAGTGTTTTTTGTAAGTTTTGTGTAAACCTGCTTGAAAATGGTTTTAAGTAGAATTAGTAATGTGGTTTATTTTCGATCAAGTGATCACATAAAATGTGCCTTAATCAATTTGAATAAATATATGGGTATATTCTATAAATTGATATTTTTTCAAATCATATGTTTTAATATTTTTTTTTATAGGTTATAACTTCATACGGTGCAATTCTTCCAAAGGTATCATTTATAATTATAAATATACCAATTAGTAGGCCCCAATACCTAACAGTTTCATTTTTAGTTGTATTCGATTGGACTGATCCATTGAATTTAGAGTCACAGCTAACACAAGATGAAAAACTTATCAGAGATTCAGTTCGTGTTTATTGCGAAGAGAAATTATTGCCTAGAATTATACAAGCAAATAGGAATGAAGGCAATTATGAAGAGCTCTTTAAAAATGTATATATTTTTAATAATACTATTATTACAGTGTTTGACAAAGAGATAATACCAGAAATGGGACAGCTTGGTATTTTGGGCTGTACTATAAAAGGATATGGTTGTGCTGGTATATCAAGTGTTGCTTATGGTTTGATTACTCGTGAGATTGAAAAGATCGATAGTTCGTATAGATCAGCTTTAAGTGTACAGTCTTCCCTCGCGATGGGTGCTATTTATCGTTTTGGTTCAGAAGAACAGAAGCAAAAATATTTACCTCGATTAGGTAAATAGAACAGATGGTTTTAGTGACGAATATCTATAATTTTTTATGTTTTTGTTCCTTAGCAACTGGTGAGCTAATAGGATGTTTTGGATTAACCGAACCAAATCATGGCAGTGATCCAGGAGGGATGGAAACTCGTGCAACATATTCAGCAGAGAAGAAAATATACTCTCTCAGTGGAAATAAGACCTGGTACCGTAAAGATCTAACGGTGAGCTTAAAAGACACATGTTTGTTCCGTATTTTTATTTACTAGGATCACAAATTCACCTGTAGCTGATATTCTCATCATTTGGGCCAAAACTGAAAATGGAGAGATACGAGGGTTTATCATCGATAGGAATGATGTTTCCGATGGTCTCTTGACTCCACGAATCGATGGAAAATTTTCATTGCGAGCATCTGTTACTGGAATGATACTCATGGATTTAGTTGAAATTCCAGAAGATAATTTGTTACCAAAAGCAAAGGGTCTGAAAGGACCATTTTCATGTTTAAATGATGCAAGATATGGAATTGCTTGGGGTGCTCTTGGTGCTGCTGAAAGCTGTCTAACGTTAGCTCGACAGTATGTTTTGGATAGGATACAATTTAAGCGTCCCTTAGCAGCGACTCAGATTATGCAGAAAAAAATGGCTGATATGTTGACTGAAATAGCTATTGGATTACAATCGTGTCTGCAAGTTGGTAGATTAAAAGATAAAAACCTGTATGTGTATATAAATTTGCTGACTAGAATACTGAAAATCATTTATTTCAATATTTTTTTAATTTATTGACATCATATTTCAGTGTTGCTCCGGAAATGATATCTTTGCTGAAACGTAATAGCTCAGGAAAATCTTTAGAAATTGCAAGAGTTGCTAGAGATATGCTTGGTGGTAACGGTATATGTGATGAATACCATATCATTCGGCACATGATAAATCTCGAAGCTGTTAATACCTATGAAGGTATGAATGTCTGTTGTACTGTTTGTTCCGTATATAACATTTGTTTTTGTATTTAAGGTACTCATGATATTCATGCATTGATATTAGGCAGAGCAATAACAGGAATTCAAGCATTTTAGTCCTGTTGAAAATATAAAAGAATTAAATAAAAGAAAAGATATTTGAATGGAATGTTTCTAGAAGATTTGTTAATTTTTTTACAATGAATATATTTTTTAAATAACAAATTTATTTAATGCTACAGGTGAAATAAAAAATATTTTATTATTGAACACAGTTCTTTTAGATGGTTTTTACTTTTAAATAAATATTTTATTTTTTTTCATTTATCCTTGTATCCCTTTCATTTTATTCTCTTTTTTGAGCACTATTTAACATAGAACTTTTAGTTTATATGTTAATTGTTACTTACCTCTATTAGGATATTTATCAGGTACATAGAAAAATAACAAAAATCGAAATTACATTAAAGAGTTTATTTTCATAAGCATTATACATTTATGTAAAATAATATACATTTGAGAATGTTCTCTTTCAATTGACTACATTACAGACCCCATACAGTGAAAGAATTAATTTCAATTTTTTTTGTTTTATAAATTAATTCTATGCATAATGCATCTACCAATATAAATGTGCTTCTGTCGATTAATTTTGGGCCCAATTGCACTTCGACAAAAAACACATTATTTAATATACATTCATTTTTATATACATTTTATATATATATATGAGAGTGTGTATGTAAATATATATATATATATACATATATATATATATATATATATATGCACGCATGCTTGGTGTCTATTATACGGTATACAAATATAAAGATTATAAACATTAAGAGAATATTTTGCAAACAAATTACATTATTTTTATAGTAACATTAATAAGTAAAGAATACAAAGATATACATACAAACATATATTTTATATACATATATATATATATATATATATATATATATATATATATATATATATATATGTATATAAATAGTACATGATTAAACTTGTTTGATTTAGGTTATTCTTTTACTTTAAATGTATTAAAATATCTTATTTTTTAAATTACCTTACTTTTTGTTTTTAATTGTATTGTTCTCATTCCTGAGGACGAACAGAATTTTCTACAAATTGATTTTTATGTTTGCATACATATAAAGATATGTGCTATATCAAGGTATTCTAGAATTTTTTTTTTTTTTTGTATGTATATATGTATGTATACACATTTATAGAAAAAGAAATGGTTTTTTTTATTATTATTGGATACTAAACCAGAGATACATTTGGCATCAAAAATATACAATTTTATATTCAATTATAATAAAATCACAAAGAGTTAATGTGTACATTAAATAAGTCTACTATGTATGTATGTATATGTATGAGTACATATATATATATCTATATATATATATATATATATATATATATATATATATATATATATATGTTTATATTAAATTGAATAAAGGAAATATATTCCGATAATACAAAAATCATCAAAGTGTATATACACATGCACCTATTACGAGTATGGAAATTATAAATTCTTATGAACTTTTCTTATATGAATCTGATTATCACTTTTAAGAAATTCAGTCCTGACAATTATGGATTTCTTAGTACCTTGAAAAACCCGTAATATGCAATAAGGTACATTGTTAATGAGATTTTAAGTTAATGAGAAGGAGAATTGATTTTTCAAATTAGAAATTAGGAATATAGTAACGAACATGTACACAGCCATTAGTTATTATAGTTAAAATATCTCTAAATATGAATATAAAGCATGCTAAATCCGAAACTTTTACTTTTTCAGAGAAAATTGGAACATTGTGCAAAAATTCAATAAGTGATTTTATTTTTAAATGAGAAAAACGTTATATTTCGTTTGAAAATAATAAAGAAGGCAATTAAAAATAGTGCAGTGACAACTAATGATATATTAATGTAAAAATAATTCAAAAGTAATTTTAGAAATATTTGTTGTGTTGTGAATGAAATAATACAAAGTATAAAATATTAAAAGTGCTACAATATGCGAAAAAAAGAGAAGAGTAGAATTAAAATATAGTTTGTGTTTTTGTATTAAAAATCAATTGAAATTGAAATGAAATATTGATTAAATGCAAAAACAATGCATTTATGAATAATTTTACCAAGTGATAATAAATAAAAAATGGAAATATTGAATTAAAATAATATCAATAAAATATATTTCGAAATTGGACAGGTTCGTACGTTAAAAAGCTATTTTTTTAAATTTCAAATACATTATTTAATCGCTTCCCCGGCATTGATACGTTGCGTATATTCTTGAAATAAATTTTATTTATTTATTTATTTTTTTTAATATATCTACGTATCTGAATATTTTCCAATATTTTTTTAAAATTATTCTTGTTTACCTAATTTAAAAATCAATATTTAGGGAAGTGGTTAAATAAGTTCACATTATGTGCTAAATGTGTACTTAATGAATAAATTTTATTTTATTAAATTTAATAGTAAGGAATTTAGACTAATTACAAAAGTTAGAAAAAAAAACAGTTATTAAAAGGAATTATTATTTTTTATTAGAGTTGTTTAAAATCATTGATATTGATTTTAATATAATGAAGTTTTTCAAAAAAAAACTTGTGCATTTAAAACGAATTAATTTCAAAATTAATAATTCAAATATAGGAAAACAACATTTGTTTAAAAAAACTGATTTTTAATTGTTCCAATCAAAACTGTCCTGAGTGGTGTTATGACATAATCTTAACAATGTGTCAATATGTATTGTTTGTTATACGATGTTTTAAATTAAAATTTTTATTATAGTAAATTTGTACACTTGATGACCGAGCATCCATCAGAGATAATACCGGCAAAATGTAAGTTTTATATATTTATTAATCGAATATTTTATATACTTTGATAATTTTTGTATTATTCAGGATTCATATTAATCCGTATAAAAATGAAATAAGTCGTAGTTTTGTTTTTTTTAATAGTATTTCAGTTCATCTTAATTATTTATAATTTTAGTTCTTATTTCTAATATACAAAACATTTAATAAATTTTTTTAAACACGCTTTATACAGATAATATTTGTATATAAATATACTGTCCCTAATCATTTTTACTAAGTATTTGAATTTGTTATTGTCACAGATAGAAGCGCCCATTTCAATAAATACAATTAAATATTGGTTTGATTATATTAAAAATATATCATCTTGTAAAAAATAATTTTTAATTTATGTATTTGTGTGTGTATCTGTGTAAATACACGTACTTGACCATAGATGTATATTCAATTTTAAAAACGATAAACCGAAAAACAATTCCAGCCTCCTAATATATATATATACCTCAAAATTTTTATAGAAAACATTGTGAACTTTTGTAAGTTATCTTTAGGGAAATTAAAAAGAATATTACGAATTTCGAGACATATAAAATATTTAATAAATATAAACTTTTATTGTTAAATGGTTATGATCGATTTTTCGGAGAATTGCTGCTAAGTTTTATATATATATATATATATATATATATATATATATATATATATATATATATATATATATATATATATATATATATATATATATATATATATAATTTTTTAACAGTTTTAACACCGACCAAATAATCGAGACAATTTCTGACTTAATGTAAAATGACTTAGTCGCGGCTCAAAATTAATCTCATAAACTAGTGGCCACTAATTCGTTTTTTGTTGATCTTTAAACCACGATTATCTCTATATATTATTGTCAATGAAAACACACATACACACACATCTACACACACACGTACGTACACACATATATAAATGTGTGTGCGTGAGTGTGTGGGTGTATTTATTATAGATCGTAAAATTATTGTCAGCTAATCACACTAGACATGAAAAAGGATTTATACATTGAATACATCGCGATAATCCTTTAAGTAAAAGTCAATAATGGTAATGGAAGAAATTTTCCTTACTGACTAATTAATTAAATAAGATATACTATACTTTTATCAGTAATTGTATCTAGATATTATTATTATTAATATTACTATTTTTATTATTAATATATTATGAAGTACATTGTTACGACTATTTTCTTCTATTAATAGTAGTTCATTTCGATTATTTATTATATTTTGAAATCGGTTAGAAATAGTTTTTCAGATCTTTACAAATGTGTGTGTGTGGACAATTATTTGATTGTTGATTCGTCTCTGAGCATCAATTTGTATTTATTTCTTGAGATATGTTTATGAACATCATAAATTATCATATAGATATTGTTCTTATTCAGTTACGCTGAATCATTTACATTACAACATTCCTTTATTCCATTTTAAATAACATTATCTTTGAAATCTCAAAAATGTACAATACCGGAAAAATATTCATATAGAATGTTACGTTTTGTTCGTTCATCTATTAAATTTTACATGTAATTTATAAATCCGATTCTATTTATATCCAATATAATAACAGTTCTCGAATAATATACAGTTTATTAATACTAAAAGGTTTGATTAAGAAATAAAATCAATGTTATTCGTTATAGTTCGTAAACGATGTTAGGATAATTATTTCTGTATAAAAATATCAGAAAACAACATATGCTGGTACTAATTTTATAGATATTGATATAAATATCTCATAAGTAAAAAATGAAATATTATGACTTATACTAGCATGATTGTTTGAAAAGTAATTTTAATTACGATTAAAAAAATATTCTATCGTAAAATATGTAATAAAAACTGAATAGTTTTTTTTTGTTTTAGAATAAACAAAAAAAAATGATTCGGTTAAAAGTTTCGGTATAATTTTTGCACATTTAGAAAAGAATACTCATTTAGGAATAATATATTATCAATTAAGAGAATTTTCTTTAAGTTTCAGTGATAAAAACCTTAAGAAAATCTTTTATAAATTGAGTAGTGATTGATAATTACAAGAAAAATGGTTGTATATTTTATACAATCTTTATCAAACTTTGCTAAACAATTCTTTAAAAAGAAGACAGATTGATCTTAAGTTTTCATTTTTTTAATTATATTTCAATCTAATAGTTATTTTACAATAATTTCGATAAATATAATACATTTTATTATCCAATCTGATTGAGTTTGAGCAATATTAAATCACAAAAAGTACCGAATATGTTTCATTGTTATTGAAATGTAAATATATATTTTTTAAACATATTCATCGAGAACTTATGGATCACACGAGTCCATGAACTATAGACAAACACTATGTTAATTTTGAGTTAAAATGTGTTAAAATTCTTTATAAAAAAATATTGGTCAGTTTCTAAAAAAAGTTACATATATATATATATATATATATATATATATACATATGTATGTATGTATGTATTGTATTTATTTTATGAGAGAGCTGTAGAACTTAATGAAAATTATACATTTCATTTTTTACTTGTAGGCGTTAAAATATGTAATGTTGCATGTTTCCATGTGGGTGTTTATAATAGCATCTGGAATAGATATATTTGTTTTTTTTTTTCAAAATTATTTTAGTATTATGTTAAATAAAAATAGCAAATGGGTATATAGTTAACGATATTTTTTTCAATAGATGATATATGACCTCATTTTCCCATATGGGTATTTTCTCATGGATGTAAGCTTCTATATAAATACTTATAAGTATAAAATTTGTTCGATAGATTAATGTGAAGTCACTTTGGAGTTTCACTGGTTAACCGTGAAGTAAAACTTCACTGTAGATCTCGAAAATACTCTAAAACTATGTAAATTCCAGCGAACTGTGAAATATTTAGATAGTTTTGTATTACTTGAATTATGAGCTTCAGTGATTATAATTCAAAATCACGTCACAAAATTTCAATTTATTGTTTAATATTATTGAAGGCGAAGTTTAAATTTATATTCATTTAGGAATTTTAATCAGTAAAGAAAAAACAATCTAAATATATCTACTGAAGAAGATTTCAATAAGAGACAATTATGTTAATATTTTTTTTACATAAAATACATCGTTTCTTAAAAATTTCATTTTAATTTCACTGAATAATTCTGTGAAAAATTAATTTGTTTTAAAAAACTTTATGTTTTTAATAAATGAAATATCTGTTGACAAAAAATAATAAATAATGTTTAAACAATTAGCTGCAGGCATTTCTAATGGTATTTCTACAAAATATTGATTTATTAAAATATTTATTCTTTGAAACGAACGTTTTTTGTTTCATAACTGAACTTTTTTTAATAAATTTGAAAACAAATTAACTATTCCATACTTTTGTTTAAATATACCGATTTATAATTATATGAACAGTTTCAATTTCACATTATATTTTTTCTGTGTTTTCTGACAATTAAATATTTTTTATATGTTGCTATGTGTCAAGAATTATTTTAAATAAAATTTTACAAAAAAGAAAGAATGGAGTTTTTAAGACATTATAAGATACATTTCTAAAAACAAATAAAGGAAACATCAAGAGTATCGTTTATAAATCCATAAATTCAGACATTTCAGTAGTAGTAAAATTTAATTTTTGTTTTAGAAACTAACTGTTGTATCTTTATTCAAAAATTCAAATATAGTGAATATATTAATGATTTTTTTTTATATTATCTGAATTATGGGATCCAGGTGTTTGTTATTCAAAATGATATCGATTATAAAGCCGTAGCTGCATAGTTTTATTTTATGGAAGATAAAATTAAGATATATTTTACTTAAAACAAAAAATATAAAATCTGTCAACTAATCGATATTGAAATAAGGTACAATTATATTAAAGCTTTTTTGTATAATTTAAAATATCACATTTTTAATAACGGATATTTTTAAAAGATTGATCGTGCTAAAAATTATAAATACAACTTAAACAATTAGCTTAAATTAATTTTAAATGATCTTAGTATAAAATTTGATAGAATATTTTTTCTTATACATAAATCTAAGTTTATTTTTTTATTCTACAACCGAATATTTTGTAATATTCTATATTCTATATATATATATATATATATATATATATATATATATACATTTAAAAATTAATTATTATATAGAATAATTATTTAAGAATTAATTATTCTATATTTTTATTCAAATAGAACGATTTATTTTTGTGTAAAATATGATAGATGAACAAATTACATTTTGTACAATGTTTCAATAATATTTTTCTTTATTGTATATTCAACATTTACGCCTTTTATGATTTTTATGTATATTTATTCGATATTAATTCGAAACGATGATCGTTACTTATTTTCTTTTAAACATGGCAGCGTCTTCAACTTTTATTATAAGTTGTTATTGTCAGTTTGAAATATTTAGTTCACAGTAATATATTTATATATACACAAACATATATACATATATATATATATATATATATATATATATATATATATATATATGAGTGTCAATATGTTTATATGTATGCATATAAGCATATTTTTTAATAAATGAATAATTAAAAAAATGATTGAATATCTTCTTTTTTTTTTGATTAAATTTCATTCGATATTTGTTCGTCTATAATAATATTAACAAATAACTAAAAATTACTCACTTTATATAAAAATATAATCATTTAAAAAAAATATTTACGTAGTGATATATATTTTGAAAAATGAGTTGAAAATATCGTTTTTCTGATATGTTTCGTCATAAAATAAACAACCCAATGTACACTGATAAATCAGAGTCGCTGTGATATTTAGGTTTTGAGTACATTTACATATATTGAAATTTTATGATGAGAATGCGATTATTGAACTTTATTTTACATTCATTTTTTTAAATGTCTGTTATTAGAATTTAATATAAACAATGTTTTAATCGCTTTTATTGTCATATTAAAATATTTGACCCTTACTTTTAAATCGATGTTTTTATTCTTAACCTAATTTATTCTATTATTCTTCTTTAAACATGTTCTTGAAATACACAATGTGTCTTCAACTGTAAATTATTTTCAACGGGTTCATCTTTTCTTATTGAAATATATACAGTACAATATTTGTTTTTAATATATATATATATATATATATATATATATATATATATAATTCTCTACTTACACTACAATCTTTTTATGAAACTACTATGTATATTAAAAGTTTGTAAATCGAAACTATTGTTTTTATTAAAGGTGAAGCAATGCTTTCCAAAAAAATCTAGTTGAATAACATATATTTATTAATGTACTCAAATAGTTTTTAATTGCCATTATACCTTTTCCATTCATATTTATATATTAATTAATAATACCGTGTTCTATATGAATTCTATCATTTGAAACAAATTCAATTCCCATTTTTTTCACTTCACTAAATGATTTTTGTCACAATCAAACCAAATGCCTCATTTTTATAATCAATATATATATATATATATATATATATATATATATATATATATATATATATATATATGCGTGTGTGTTATATTTATATGCACTTCAGTTAGAAATCAGAAGATACAGTTGTTCAAAATATTTGTATAGTTAAAAAATATAGCTTGAAAAAGATGAGTTCATTATTTAAATAAATATTAAAAGTAAAATAAAATATTTACTGTGTATAAAAATCAATGATAAATAGTCAGAAATTGTACCAAAAAACGTATCTGTTCAATTTTAGTATATCCGATCTTGTTTTAATATACAAATATGCAATACAATTTGTTTCAGTTGTTATTTTATTTCGCCAAATTAACATATTTTCTAATACGAGATTGTCTAAACATTGGATATCTATGAGAAAAACGATGAAATCTATATGAATTTATAAAATATGTGACAGTTTTGTGTTCTACATTTAAAAATTCTCCAAGATTTATAATATACATAATGCAAATCGTCAAGAGTAACACCTTATTGCATAGAGTGATTATTGTTGATTAGTGATAAACATTTATAATTAATTACTATGACGTTTTCTTTTATAGATTTACATGTAAATAATTAAAAAGGGATATTTAATTTACGAATACACAAATAAAATTTTCTATATGAATGTAAAGTATAAATAATTATTTCAATAGTAAATATGGAATGGTAATAAAACGAACGCACGTTTTAGATTATACAACTTTTTAATGTCTCACTCCAGAACTGTTTGTTTTTATGGATATGTATGAATACGATTAAAAACATATACACGTGTGTACAAACATATATACTAATATATTTTACGTGTGGGTGCGTGTATAAACCAAAGTCCAATTAAATAATGATGTTAAATTTACATATCAGTTATAATTAAAAATATTTTCATAATCATATCTGAGCTTTAATGTTTTCTTTTTTTTTAATCGATGGATCATATTATGTAAACTTATATATGAATTTCGTGGATTTGTTTGACATTTTATAATTTTATCTCGAGAGGGGTCATGTAATTCTAATTTGTATGACAATTTTTTCTACCTTTTTATTTTTTATTATAGATTATTGATTTGAACTAATAGTATAGTGTTAATTCATACGGAATTTATCAGTATAGTATTATTTTGGAAACATGCAATTAAACGTTTAAAAAATGTTTGGTAATTTACATGACTCTCAAGTGATTCATTGAAAAGAAATATTTTTCTTTAATTAATAGAAGCATGAAAGATGTAAGCTCACGCGAGATCATAAAGATAATTTACGCAAGTAGTAATAATTTTAACAAATTAATTCGGGACCAATGTCTACTTTATGTTTATCAATAATTCAGAGTATGTAATTATAGGAATTATCTTAAATTAATATAAAAATATTTAATTATTTCATAAAATCTCCATTTCATTTACACCGTATACCATTTATATATGAATGGTGTATATTTTTAGTTAAATATACGTGTCACACAGAAATGACATGACTCTCCAGAAAATATTGTTATAATTCAAAAATAAATGACAAATTTTAGTGTTACATATTTTTTCAAGATTATTATATTTGAAATTATTTTGTTTGATTTAGAATAATTGTATTGTTTCACTATTTTTGTTCGTTTCAGTAAATATTGAAAAATTATTAAATTTATTGGGAAAAAAATATTACGTTCTGTGTATTTTTCTTAATTACACGAACAATTTTCAGTTAGAAAAATATTCGATTGAAAACAAACAGATTTTTTCTTTTATTAACTAAATCAACAAATGTTTCAAATAGACATTTATAATTTAATAAAATCAACGAGAAAGTTTTTAAGAGAGATTGGAATTTATTTAGTTCATTAAACAAACTATTTTTTATGTGACAATTTGTCTTAAATAAATGACATTATTTATAAAAAACAAGCTTGTATGTATATATATATATATATATATATATATATATATATATATATATATATACATTTGTTAAGGTATTCTTTATATTATATCGTTGACATGTCCATTATTTTTAATGATAAACGAGTGGAGATCACGAAATGTTCGAAATATGTGATAATGAAAGTTAAAAACCCCGACTAACACCCTGAGTGCCGTTTAATGTGGGCGACGTTAGTCTACATGCTTCAGGCCAAATGTTATTTCGTTTAAATTATGATGGTAAATCGTGATACATACACATCGTTAATACTGACAAGCGATACAGATTCGTATTCAGTAATAAATTTGATGATAATTATACATATATATATATATATATATATATATATATATGTATATGTATATGTATATGTATATGAATATGTATGTGTATATGTATATGTATATGTATATATATATATATATATATATATATATATATATATATATATATATGTATATTTTTTAACAAATAATTAAACGGGAGGATGTTCTTAATTCATATCAGAGAAAAAATAATGGTAGATAAGCTAAAAGCTTTTACACGTTTGTGTACATTACGCGTTTGTGCGTTTGTTTTGGTAAACTACTCATCCCTCGTCAGAGTTTTTTCGTATTTACACGTTTTTCGCTACGATGAACTGACGTGTCGACGTCAATAGTCCTACACACAATTTGCTATGAATGTATGTTGTTCGAATATTAATTTTTTTTCAATTTCGTTTTGTTTCAAAGCTGGTTTACAAATCTAGGTTTTTTTTTAATAATATTAATACATTTTGATGTGATAGTAAAATGTATTGTCATGTATAAACTTTTATTACTTTACATAGATCAATTTATATACACTCATGGATTAATGATAAAACTGTCGTAATGTGATAAATAGAATTATTTATCATATCTTTATTTATTATGAAATAGTAAATGTTTAGTATAGAAAAAAACTAATAACTGAATAAAAGAAAAACAAAAATAGAAAATACAATATTTAAAATTGATAAATGAAAGCGGAACTAGATTGGATATATATATATATATATATATATATATATATATATATATTTCGAAAATTGATGATTTGGTGAGTTATTCAAGTAGGATAAATATGACAAGACCTATTATCAGACAGATAGAAAATATAAAGCGAATAACAAGTAGAATATGGATGAAAGAGACGAATGAAGGGTCGAATGAAATTAAAGAGATCTACTTAAAATATTGGAAGAAAAACATTTGATAATGATGAAATAAAAATATAAACATAAACCCATAAACAATACTCACATAGGAATTTTTCCTTGTTATTTATACAGAAAATTTTAATGTTTAACTGAAAAATTAATAAAGATATCAAACATTGATTAATAACTTTCATTGAGAATACTTCTGAATGAATACTAGTGTTAAAATATTTTTCAACTCAATATTATATGAAACAGTAAAAATATATTTGATCATTTAATAATTGATTAATACTGAAATCATTTTTATAATAATATTCATTTATTAAAAGTCGTGATTTAATAAAATCTGCGTCAAAAAAATGTCAACGATAAACCTATATCACTGAACATAAATGGTTTTGAAAGTAAACGTTAACATGACACTGATATAAGTTCATAAAGGGGTGAAATTAGTAACTCATATAAATGTAAATACCGTCCCCTGTCAGTTTTTTTATAGCACAAATATATTCCCAGCTTTTCATATTGTAAAAATTGTTGATTTCTCTGTTTTTAAATTAAGATGTCAACAATTTGTGAAATTCAATTCAGATCTGTTCCATTTATTATTTTTTTATACATGATAATATTAACAAAAAGCGACAAAAAGGTAAAACAAAAAGCGAAATAACTGAATTCTAATGTCACTCTTGGAATTAAGGATACTTTCTGAGTGTAATTTATGTGTGATAAGTTAAAGAGACAAGTTAAATTTTAAGATTTAATGACTAGTTTTTGTCTTCTTAAAACAGTAGTGAACAATACAGTATCAATAGAAAAATGGAAATTACCATTACATGTGGAATTCAATAGAAACATATTTTTAAATCTTGTTTAGAAATATATAATATGAAAGTACAAGAGAAAATATTACAAAAAGGTTGTCTCTCTATTAACAAAATGGAAACTCTATAAAACTGGGAATGAAAATATGAAACAAATTAGATTTATTAGTTATTAAAAATCAAATTATAGTTTTAATATAGCGTTGAAAGCGAAAAAAAATATATTAAACGTGAATATAAGAGAAAAAACTATGAGAAAATATAAAAATATGTATTTGAAAAGAAATCAATAAACACTTATATTACACACTTTATTTAAAAGAGTTTTTACTTGCTAAGATATAAAATATAGTAATATCTTTTTGGACCATTTTTATCAATGTTTTATTTTAAAATATCTTATTAATACAGTTAAACCATACCCAGCTCAAACAACTAGATTAATATAGATAAAATACAAATATTATATCCCCACTCATGAGCACACGGTGTTGAAAGAAAATACATATATAGCGCACTAAAAACATATATACCAAATAAAAATCAAATATTTCAATTATCGCCGGGAAATTTTTATCGAGAATTAAATATTTTGAATTTTCAATTAGCATTTGAATGAATAATTAAAATTGGAATACATAGTCAAAAGGGTTATGTATGTATGTAGGGTGGGATGAATACATATGTATACTATATATATATATATATATATATATATATATATATATATATATATATATATATATAAAGAAATTATTTAAGCTTTTTTTAAAATATCTTATAGTAATAAAATATGCTAAAGCTTCAAATTTTGTTTTTCATTTGTTTGAAAAGATTTCATATATGATTACATTATATATATATATATATATATATATATATATATATATATATATATATATATATATATATATGTGTGTGTGTGTGTGTGTGTGTGCATGTATGTGTACGTTTTTAAATGGATAAATGTTTCAAATTCAACAAATTTTGTTACATAAGTAAATTGTGTTCAATTATTTTTACAATTTCGATTCTGAAAAGCGTACAGATTTAAGTTAAAAAAATCGTTTCGTTAATTAATTGAAACATTCAACAGTACACAAAATTATTAGAGATATGTCAATACTGGATTTAGTTTGTTTATGAATATGACATTCTGAAAATAATTACAGTCTCATAGTTCATAAAAAAAATCGATTACCATAGTCTTTAATAAAATTAAATGTATTTGTATAAATACATATAGTTTAACAGATAGAGAAATCAAATAAATATCGTTTTACCATATCCTCACTTCACCGTGTTTATCTAATTACATATCTATTTATTTTATTCGTAGTATTATAACTTTTAATTGAATAGGTGTTACGTTATATTTAGTCTTTTATTCAATAATCTAATTTTTTTAAAAAAATAAAGCTTATTCTAATAATAATAATATATATATATATATATCTTTGTGTGTGGGTAGTGAAAATAATACTGAATTTCTTTGTAGGAAAAATAATTTCATTTATTTCTTATATTTTTATGAGTTTTTAATATTTCAATATAATCTGTGATTATCTGTACCTTTATATCGCATTTTAATTATACATTGAGAAGCATATTTTTTAATATTTTAGTTATTATTTCCATTATTCGTACAAGATTATTATAATTTATATATTTTGTGTCTTGAGTGGTTTAAAGCAACTGGTGTTACAGTTAACACATATCTACGAAAATGATTGATAGTTTCTTAGTGCTCACTGATCGTATAAAAACCCATTTTATTAACAAAAAAGTATACTACGAGTGACACAAATTTGTGTCAAAGTTTCAAGATGTGATTGAAAACTTATGGTCAGAATGACATTTTATGACAAATTGAAATTTAAGTTAGTTGAATCAGTTTACAATTTAGTTTATATATATATATATATATATGTTTATATATATATATATATATATGTTTATATATATATATATATATATATATATATATATATATGTAATATATTTTTGAGGGCATACTTTATTTTACTCTTTATTAAGATAAAAGAAATATTTCAATTATCGTTTATTAATATGAAGAATGACTGAACAGTTTGTAGAAAGCTTTTAGAACTGTTGTACTGAACTGTTTCTGTATTTTATAGAAATATATTAATTTACACATACAAGAGAAAAGTGCCAAATGTTATTTTAAAATTACTCACTTTTTCAGATGTAAAGTTGTTTGAAAAGAAACAAATATTATCATACATGTATTTTATTCATTTCATATTATGTTTAATATTTATTATTAATTTATAATAATATTTATTGTAGAAAAACTTAGAGAGATATTAATTATGGAATGAAAAATATTTCCTTTTTAAAATTTTTCTAAATAATGAAGAGGAAACATGATTTTTTTTACATAAAAAAATTAACAATAAAATTATAAAAGCTAGGATTGAATAACTTGAAGTTTGTAGATTGTAAAACAATTAATCAGTTTAAGAATTTCTATTTTTTTGGTGTAAAACTAACATGTCATAAATATGTATTAATTTTTATACACGAGATAAAAAAAATTAATAATTTTTCCATATTTTCTCGTAGTATATGAGTATTATTTTTTTAAAGTAATTTCAATTTCGATATATTTACTATAACTGCAGTAGTGAAATTTAAACTATTAATTTATTGTAAAAAAAACATTTGTTATTATAAGATAAGCGCTAAATTTGATTAGTAACTAATCAGGAATTGATGTTCAACGTTTAATCACAACTGAACATAATATATAAAGTACTGCTCTTAATGAGTGTTTTGCATTCATTCATTCGCTTGCCAAACATACTCTTAACGTGTATCAACCACATTTTAACAAACACAAGATGAAGTGTCGAAACAACTAAAACTTGTCAGAGAAATTACATTTATTACCGTTCTCATAGTATCATTGAATGAGCGGATGTGAACCAGTTTTGTTCGTTTTCGAATTTTAAATTAGAATAACGTTTCCAGTTCTATATGAATTTTTTTCATTTCATATGTCTGGCAGATAAATACAGCTAAACATTATTATATACTGTAAGAACCTTGTTGAAAGGACAGAGCTAGAAAATTGAATAAAAACAAACGTAGATATGAACATTTGCGGAAATTGTCAGAGATGAAAGAAAAATAAAAGGATTACTTTAAAAAAGCACGTGTTAGTGCTCTATGCTGGTTCCATTGACTCATTTATGTAGTAATCTGATACTAGTTTTAGTTTATAAATTATCTTTATGTAGCTTGGTGATATACTCAGTAGGTCATATTATTACACCACTAAGTGTACAACAACAAGCTATTCAAAAATAGCTCAAGAGAAAAAACTAGTTACAGCAGATTATTTATTACAAGGGATTCGACAGGATCAATACTGTTATCAGAACAGAATGAGAGTACTCGATAATTAAATGTATTGAAAAATGAGAATATCAGTAGAATTTTGTATCATTTATAATTAAGTAATAAATTGTTGAATAGAGAGGCAAATTAAACGGATATTTACTAATATACACAATTTAAAATGAAATGAATATTTTCCAAACATAATACATCATTTTATCATCAAATAATTATATTTAATGTGGTATTTTAGTTTAGTAATTACTATGGAAATGTTGAATAGAAAGATAATACTTGATGATTAATGAGTTTGAAATTTCAAACTATTTACTAAGTGGTCAAGTGTAAAATACGAATATTTGCAGAAGTATAGTCTATCTATTAAATAATACATTATAAATAGGCGATTATATATACAATTAATGTTTGTTAAAATAGGTGCTACTCAATTGTTAAAAAATCAGTAACTTATATAAATACAATATGTATGAAATTTGTATGATCATTTTTTTCTCTTTATAAAACTTATTTATTTTTCAATTTGTATAAATCAAAAGTCTAAGTTATGTTAATAGAAAAAATAAATAATTATTCTCAGATTTACACTAATTAAATTGTATAGTTAAATGAAAATATTTTTCAAATATTTTGTGTTAATAATTTTAACACAAAATAATATATTTCATGTATTATTTTAGTTTGATTATTGTTATTTGCGTTGAATGAATGCCCTGAAGAATAAATATATCTAAATGTTAAAAAAATAACCATGTATGAACTGTGAATATTTACAAAAAAAAAAACACATGTTATTAAATAATATATTTTAAAACAAATAACAATTTAATAGTCATTTGCAAATTTAACCATATTACGTTTTATACTGAAATAGATATTTTTCAAATGCAACTCAATAATCATTTTCTCGTCATATAATAATGTTAAATGTAGTATTTTAATGTAGTAATTACTATGAAAATTGTTGAATAGAAAGAGAATATTTGATGATTAATGACTGAAATTTCAAACTATTCAGTAAGTGGACAAGTGTAAAATGTGAATATTTGTGGAAGTGTAGTCTTGCCATTACATACTTCAACGTGAAAGTGCTTTCACATTTGTCTGTCGAAATATGTTTCACACAAAATTGAAAAATTCTTTATCTTGTATAAACATTTATTTTGTAACATTTGCAAAATAAATCTTATTCATTATAAAATGCCTATAATTTTTGTTTATAAAAATTATAAATTATTAAATTCTGTATCATTTATTTTTAAATTGATAATTATTTTGCAATGACGATTGACAAACAGAAAAATTAAATAATTATTCACAAATATACATAAAATAGATTTTGAATTCGAATGGAAATGGTTGTAAAAGATATTAAAATATTATCAATTTAATCCCTAAATAATTATACGAAACTGATTGTTTTCATTTAATGATTGCTATTTACTTTGAATGAGTACTCGACAATTATATATATATATATATATATATATATATATATATATATATATTAAATATTTAAGACATACCAAGAATTTCAATGTTATTAATAATCAGAATGAAAGTACAACACGAATATTTGCAAAAGTATACTCTTGATTTATATCAAGAGTATACTTGTTATTTTATAATAACAAATAGCAACAGAGAAAATAATTATATAGTTATTTATACATTTGAATGAATTTGATTTTACATTCATTTGAATATTTTCAAGTGTAATAAAATAATAATTATATCGACAAACAATGATATTTAATATAACACATTAGAGTAGTAATTAAAATCGATATTGTTGAATAAAAAGAGAATATTGATTATTAATTACTTTGAAATTTCAAGCTATTCAGTAAATAGATTAATGTGAAATGTGAATATTTGTAGAAGTGTTTTTCTGTCATTAAATAATGTAATATAAAAGTGATTTCATACTACATTCATGTCTTTTAATATATGTATTATAAAAAAAAAACGAAAACTCCGTAACTTATAATTCGTAGGGTATAATTTAGAAAATAAATTAGTCTATTTTTAAATTTGAACAATACATATTGTATTACAAATGTATTTGATATAAGAATTTCGAACAAAGACTCAATATATATGCTTTTATCAAACCTATGTGCAACTTATAATTTTTTTTTACTTAAAATTAAACGGTAGAGAATTTTCTTTTCTGATTGTTTGTGGTATTAAAATAAATAAAAATTCATAGATGTATATAAGTACTTTGTTTTATAAAACGTATGGAAATATTTGATACATTATATGATATATTTCATATAACACATGTTTTAAACAGACATGCATATAGAATAAAGATATAAGAGAAGAGATATTTTTCAGATATTTACAGATTGCAATTGAACAAATATGATTGAAACGTTTTATAATATGAATGATTTTATTCTTGAATAATAATAATTAATAAAGTAGTTTAGTTTAACGATTGTTATTTGTTTTAAGTGAATGGTTTGACTACAATAAGAGTACTTTATTAAATACATTGTAGTTACAAAGTAATTCGTAAATGAACACAGATAAAATGTGAATATGTGGATTTTATTAATAAATATATTTTAGAAAAATAGAATAATTTAATATTTATTTGAAAATTTAAGTATTTATTGTTTAAACGGATTAATATAATAATTGAATCGTCAAATAATCATAATTGATAGCGTTTTAATTTAATAACTGCTACTTGTACTACATAAAAATTGATGAATTGAAATATTCGATAATTAATGACAGAAATTTTAAACTATATAGTAAGTGGTCGAATGGAAAATGTGAATATTTTTTTAAAATGTGCATTTGTTATAAAATAAAACATTATAAAAGAGAGGAACATTTTACTAAAAACTTATCGGCCAGTTTTGCATATATCAAATTTTGTAATGAAATTAACATTTATCACAATTTTTAATATAATAATTTAGTAAAATAGTTACTTCTTGTAATGAATATAAATTGTTGAATACAAGTGTATACTCGATAAATGAAATTTCAAATTATAGAGCAAATAGACAAGTATAAAGTCTAAATATTTGTACACATGTATTTTCGTCGTTAAATAATTTAGTGGAAAAGCTATGAAAATTAAATAACTTGTAGTACATTTTCACGTACCAAGTTTTAAATTTCAAACACTTTAGCGACCGCTTATTTTAACCGCGAGTCGAACGTGAAATCCGCGTTCCACCACATAAATTCTATAGTTTAGAGTCACTTTATTTTATGGTTTCAAAAATGATAAAAATCTGATAATTGATTTTAAAGCAACGTGTTTTCAAATATTATTAGCTATTTAAAAAATGCCTCAACTATTCTTTTTGATGTCTCTGTCTAACTGTACACTTATCTACATATCCAGAATTTATTTCGAAAACAATTAGATCGCCTAAACTTTTTTTAGGGATTATTGTGTTTAGTATTGAATTTCATAATGATTGAATAGATGATAGGATAAATAATTAATTGTACATTTTTATGTATTAACTTTTATACTGGAATTAAAGTATGTTTTTATCTGTATTAATAACAATAATTGTATCGTTAAATAATGCAATGTTGTTTAAACATTTATATTACAAAGATAGAATTAAAAAATAAGCAGCAGCATTTGATTTTCGAACTATTTGTTAAATCGAATATAGAACAGATTAAATATAAGTATTTGTAAAACTATACTCCTGCCATTAAATAACACATCACAAACAAGATTAAAATTAAACATATAATAATTGAAGTACGAATATTTCCCAGTATTTCTTTTGTCGACGTTTATAATTTAATCTCATTCATGTATCTGTATTTATCGTCGTTTAGGTAGCTAACACAATTATTAATAAGCAGCCATGTTTTTAGGTTAAATGTCAATTAAGTGAATAATAACGTAAACAATTTACATGATGTACATTTTGGTCTTGTGTTTATATTATGCATATATTCAGATTTTCGATTATATATATATATATATATATATATATATATATATATGTATATTTATATATAATTGAAAATTTGAATAATTTAATTAAATATTAACATTATCAAATCATATAATAACTGAAATGACAAATACTGAATATGAACTTATATTAAAAAAAAAATGATTTTCATATCAAGTATTCTTTATTCAACAGCTAACAAAGTTTTACTCACTTTTTAAAAGCGACAATCCCTTTAAATTTAATATATAAGGATAAAAATGTGTTCGGTAAAGTAAACAGAATTGAAGAACATTTTCAATACAGTGTAACTTATAGGATTAATTTGAGCGTATTTGTCAAGCAACTGTTTTTTATCTCGCGAGATAAAGTTAGATAAAATGTTTTTCTTTGGAAAAAAATCGAAAATTGAATATTTTATTTATCGTGGGAATATTCGCGTATTTAATTAACAATAAAGTAATAAAGGGATGTTTTTAAGAGAAAAAGTTCGAATAGACCATATTTCAATAACTTATTTTTTAAGAGAAACGAAATAATTATTTTCAAAAAATCATTCTTTGAAATTTACTGATTTTATTGACAAGTTATATTCATAAAAATAAAACTATAGATAAGTAATAAGTAAATTTTCATATATATATATATATATATATATATATATATATACACAATACATTTAGTAGTCATTTGAATTGAGACAATCATTTCGAGAAACTATGTGTCCATAAATATAACAAACTGCGAAAACAATATCCGGACTGGTCTAGTCTCGTTAATTCGAATATCCGAGTAATTCTAAATGCTATTAAAATCAGTCACATAACCGATTAAATAGAATCATTTTCATTCTAGTGGAATAGTTAGAAAGGTTTTAATATCAAAACAGTACTTTATTCAACCCACACATTTCGATAACATTTCAACCATCTTCCCGCCCACACTTTCAACATTCATTCCGGTAATATCTCTTGACGTTATATTCATCGCGGCTTTCTATTATGTCTATAAATTATTTACGGGTCCGGGTTGTAGATTAACGTTCAATACCGTATAGAATTTGAACATAAAAATAATATGTAGCAAGGATGAAAGGATTTTGTTTCATTTCTTCTTTGTAGTTTATGTAACTGATATATAAACGAGAAATATACTCTCTATAAACACTTTTATTATTGTATATATTTATTTATTTACTATGAGAAAAATAAAAAATAAATCTATTTATATTTCGGACATAAGAATTTCTCTCGAAGAAAAAACCAGCATCGAATAAATATGCCATCACTAAAATTATATATATATATATATATTATATATATATATATATAATATTTCGGATGTCTTTTAGAAAACTAATTATCTTCTTTCAGCATTGAAACGCGTGCAGAATTTGTAATCAAGTAACGCTCGAATTGTAATTTGAACTGATCTTAAAAGCGTGGGCTTGAAATAATTTTCTTAAAGCAGGGAGTGTAAAATGTCTGAGTACTGGGGCTTGTTGAAATTAGGATATATATTAAACGATGATTTATTTGACAATATTTGGTTAAATTCTTGTTTTATTTTTATATTTTTGCGCCATTTGAAATTATCGCACTGTTCTTCAACGTTTTCTTTAGTAATTAATGAAACATTTAAGTATGAAAATATATATTTATGCAATTAGATACTTTTATATATTGTTTATTATTTTTGTATTAATAAGTTGGTCTGACATAATTGTGTTATAAAACAATGAATTAAATACGTCCACAAAACTACTATTTTACGGATTCGTTTCTTAAACTATGAATCACAATCCTTTTGTGACACCCAAGCATCGTAAAAGGGATCGTCGTAATGGGTTATATTTTTTTTAAAAAAAAATTATAAAAGTATGTTTATAGTATAGTGCGTTAGTTTAAAAAAAAATGAAAAATACGCTTTAAAAGTTAATCTAGAACAAGAAATAATAGTAGTTACATTGACTATAAAACTTAGATTTTAAAAACTATACAGCAATAAACAAGTTTATTCTGTCATGAAGATTGAACTAACAATTGGATTCTAAATTTTATTTGTTTTTTGTCTATTTTGAATAAGTTATCTGTATTGTCTTATTTTCCTGTGTGCCAATTGATATATCTTTATATATCTTAAATTCTTAATTTCGGGTACAAGATCAACATGAAGGTGACGAAAATCGAAAGAGGTTGTAGAAAAAAGAATAACATGATTTGCATAACACTAAAAAGATTAGTTATTAATAGTAATGCCATTTTTTCATATTTAATTTAACTATATTATTTGTACTTAAAAAGAAATGGTTGATAGTCAAAAATTAATTTAGCACTTTAGAGAATCATGGTATTTCATAATTTAAAGACCACTTTCTTCTAGTATTAATTAATGTATCTTTATATCATCTAATACAGTTATTTATTTACAATATTGTTAATTAAGAGGAGGTATAAATATAATTTTAAACTATATCAGAGATGACTGTTCATTGTAGATCATTACATAGAGACATTTGATAATTTTCTGAATATAATAAAAGAAAATCTAAAGAATAAGTAGTAAAGTGTATTATAGAAGTTATAAAATATTTAAATACAAAAATTGTATGTATATGAAAAATGTAAATAAAATCAGTTTATATGATAAACAATAGTTAATGGAAAAAAAAACAGATCATTTTTGTACAGACAACAAATTATTATGTATAAAAAATGTGAAAGGACATTTTTGTCCGTAGAAAAATAAATTTTTTGTCATTTTGTCGCTCTTGAATGCTAAATTTATCTTATATAATAAATGTTATTAAATTCTTGAGATTGTTAGAAATGCAAATATTTTCAACACAATTACACAATATTATGGAAGATGTACATGATATTAAAAAACTTATAAAATTTTATTAATGTATATTTATAAAATATCAATGTTAAAATAATACTGAATATAATTATTTTTTCTTAAAAAAAATCAATTTCTGAAATTTCATGTTGACTTTAATTGGGATAATCCGTATTTTAAATATTATTAGAGTAAAATATTCTTGGAAATAAAATTAAAAATGAAGATGATTCTGTAATTATTTCCTTGACTGTATAAGCATTAAATATATTTCGGTTTTAATATTTATATTTCTTTCATATAATCTTTTATTATAATCTAATCATTTTCATTTTAACATAAAACGGTTTGACTTTTAAAATGAAAGCATTTAATAAATACTTAAATGAAACATTTAACAAATTTAATGTTAAATAAAGAAATTAAGTAAATGTAAAATAAATTCATACAATCCACACATACTTATACAAATATACACACATAGATAACGAGTCAAGTCCTCTTTGTATATGTTAAATGTAAATATTCCAACAATTAAAATATAAAATATGTTTTTCAGTTAAAAAATATTTTTCTACGTTGATTTTGTATGACAATTTTGTTATCATATTTATATAAATCTTGTAATAAATACGATAAAATCAAAATGAAAATAAATTCAATTCATTGAGGTATATTTTCGTTATTAAAATTGTCTGAAAATTAAATCCGTTCATATGTACATATGTTTACCATCAGTACGTATAAAAATACATTTTCATGTAGTTAATTTCAAGTCATAAATTATTACTTTACTATATTTATGTAAATTTTGTTAGAAATATTTTATAGTAATTAATCCATTAATACACGAATATTTTTCTTATTAAAATTACATGAATATTAAACCCACTGATAAAGACACATGTTTGTTATTAAAATGTATATTTCGTGCAATGAATGCAGATCGTTGGATTAGTTTTGTGTGATCTCATGAATGCATATAAGTAACATAGAGAACTTGATATTTCATACTGAAAATATTACGATATGTACAATTATTTTTATATTCTTGGTTATATATATATATATCATCTATTACACAATTATATATATATATATATATATATATATATATATATATATATATATATATATATATAAACACAGAAGATAATTGGTTAACATAGTATTTGACTTATAAATTAATATTTCACTTTAACAAACTGAATATACACTAACGTTATTTTTGATGAAATAGAAATATTTTGATCAATTTTGGTCATTCAATAATAGGCTTTTATGAGTATTCATTTGTTGTGCTTTAAACTATGTGTTTAGACGTTCTTTTATCTTGATGACTGTGTGTTTCTCTTGTATTTACTACGATTTTTATTGAAGAAAAAATAAAAATTTAAGAAACGACGTTGAAATAGTTTTCAATAATCAAAAAGAGTTTTACATTTTCTAAAGTTTCGCTTTGCGAAATTTCAATGAAAGTAGATATGTTTGTTTATTAAGGTAAATGATATATCAATTAATATAATGTGCCATAACATGGTCTGTCTAATGTTTAAACATGTTTTTCAATTATGCACTTTGTATTTATTTAAATTATTCCGTTTTATATATAAAAAGAACTACTACACATTTTATAAAAATTACGTACTTTTTAAAAAAAATCTGAATAAAATAATGAATTAGACTTATTTTCAATTTTAAAAAATAACTGAATTCTTTTTATATTTATAATAAAATATAAAATATTGTTTCTTGTTTTATGCAATAGTATATATATATATATATATATATATATATATATATATATATATATATATATAATAGAATGTTTTGTTATTCATCTTCATTTATGATATTAATTGTAAACTGAGGAATTACACACAAAGTAACTACTGCTGAAAGTGAGTCTTTCGGTATACGGGTTATTACCCATTGATTTACTGGGTTTGTATCTTATATATTAGTAGCAAAAAGTTTAAAAAAAATTAAATTTACATATTATAATAATAAAAATATCCAAACTCAAATTCGGATGTCAAATTACACTGTTAAGTTAATGAGGGTTAATTAAGTATTTTAACTGAAATATATTTTAGCTTGATTTGTTAGTATATTTTGGCATAAAATGATGTAACTAAGATTCTACCATATATATATATATGTATATATATATATATATATATATATATATATATTCACACAAATATTCAAAAATGTACATACATGTTGGAATCTTTGTTATATCAGGATAATTAACACATTGTACGCCGGTTCGGTCGTGCAGCAGGACTTTAATTATTATGTTTATTAGAATTTTTTATGTATATAAATTAAAATAAAACAATCAGATAATTACTGAATGTTATATATTTTTAAATATAATTATTCTGCTCAGAATATTAAGTTATATCAAAGTATTTTATATAAAAAAATACATCCTTTAAATGTATCACCGCCACTCGCGTAAGAACGAATCAAATCTTAATCTACTTAACCAAAATTCTTCTGTGTCTCTATCTTTATATATATATATATATATATATATATATATATATGTATATATATATACATTCATACATTGTTCATATACACTCAACATATTTTGTTAATAACAATAATATTTCGTTATTTCAAGTTAGTAAAGATTAGTAAAGATAGATTAGAGTATAACAAAAGTAAAATAAAACAAATTATCAAATATAACGAAAAAAAGTTGAATTATAAACATATAGTCAGAAATTTATTTTCTTTTTATAATAATCTTAATATTTTACAATGGAATGACGAATATTGATTGTGAATATTCTACAGTTGTAAATATTACTACTCGTTTTGATTATGAATTAGACACAAATTGATTATTGTACAAATTGAGGTCATTAGTGGTGATTAAGTTCATTATTGTAATGAATTATACATTGTTGTCTTAGTCTCTCGCCTATTCGTTTTTACTAATACACGAAATATTGTTTATCATGGTAAAATATGTTTAAATAGACTATAGAATTGTTAAAAAAGCGAACTCATACAGATATAAAATGTTATAAGAATAAAATATTATAAAATAAATTATATTTAAAGCGAATGTCACAAATGAAATAAAAAAATGACTCGTCCATTTAAATATTATTATTTATATAATATTAATGATATTTTAAATATACAGTTTTCATAATAAAATGAAAAATAATGAGATCTTAGTTTTTTTATTTTATTAATTTTTTTTAAATTTACATTTAATGTAGAAATGTCACAAATTATGATAATTGTCTTAAAAAAGTGTATATATCGGAAATAATTGAAAGAAATAACTGCATTTTTGATTCGGCATTACATTTTTCAAAAATACATTAAATATATATCTAAAGATTAAACTTATTCGATTTTATTCAGTCACCTTTCTTGTTCTTTCTTTCTGTATTTTTTTTCAATCTGTATAATAACGTATTTCTATCACGATTTTTAATATCTGTAATATTTATTTCATCGATTGTATTTTCTGATAACGTTTTTTCGTCCATTTTCGTATGCGTGAATATCATTTTGTTAATGCAGCTCACGAGAATATCATTAATATCAAATATAAACGACTGAAAAAATATTCAGTCAGTTCATATTGAGTATGTATTTATATTTGATTATAGATTATTTTTAAGATCAAAAGTCTTCGTATAAAGTTGGTTTATTAAAAATTAAATCAAATGCTAATAGTGTTAAATAAAGAATGGGTAGTAATTTATCATATTTTATATGGAAAAATAAGCTGGTAAAATTTGTGATTCTTATTTGATCTTTCGAAGAGACTTTTTCAACAAATTAGTAAAAATAAAAATTAATATTTCGTTTCAAAAATTAATGTCACTCGCTCTAAATATCATTTTTACAGTTTGATATTTTAGTTTCGTTATTACTAGTTCTCGAATTTTTATTTCCAAATTATTAATAATTAGAAATAATGGAAATATGTTTTCTTTCATGTGTGACATCTTTTATATAATATCAGTCATTAAAAATGAATTTTGTATAAATCATATGGATAAATGAAATTGTAGTTTTTACAAGAATTGTAAATATTTGTTTCGATCGAAATTTAATTTAAATTATTTTTATAATATAAATAATTGCGTTTATAATTATGTTACGGAATGTATATTTCAAGAGCAATGACCAAATAATCTGAAAGTAGAACAACGATAAGAGCACGTAAGTAGAATAGATTCGAGTGAGTGACTTATTAAAAATGAACAATATAAAATGAAAACTAATCGAAAAATGATACAAGCAAGAAGAGCTCTTATAACGAACGAACACTGGAACGTGACAAAATAGAGTTTATGGTTTAGAAAATAGAATTTGATTCGGAGAACAATTAATAATCATTCTTTTTTATACGTTCATATTAAATTTTATTATTTTTCTTTTTAAAATTTCTTACACGACCGGTTCAGAAATGTATACTTTTTAAAAAATTATACACGTATTATTTTCCATTAAGCAAATTTATTAAAATATTATATACTGTAGAATTCGTTTATAGCAACATTAAATAATGAAGTCTTTCTAACCAAATGTTGTTAAACTCACATTTCGGCATATATTTTTAGATTTTTCATAAACGATCATCTAAACAAAATACATTTTTTAATTCATTGTTATTTTTATTTTTCGTATATGAATTTATGTCGCCTGTGTTTAATAAACTATGTAATTTCAGAAATACACTATATTTATTTCAAAAAAACATCACATTGTGCCTGCCGATGTTGTACTTTTTCGTCTTTAGTGTTTCAATCATTTCAAAATAGTTTATTTTTCAATGTAATGACAACCAAATTCAATATTATATGTGATGAATTACAGAAAATTAATGATACTTAAAACCATCTCAATGTCATAAAAACAAGCTGTGAAAAAATGGCACGAACACCACGTAAACGACTCTTGTAATATTTGAGAAATTTTAGATGATTTCTGATCAAAAATAAGATTTTTTAACATTTTCATTTGTTATATTTTTCAAAACTAATTGTGTACACTTTGATCGTTATAACCGAATATTTCTTATAATATAAATCAAGCATGTCGCTGTCACCAAATTTGACTCTATATCAGAAAACGTTATTACTGAAAGGAAGTTAAATAAAGAACTAAATAGACATCTGGTTGACGTTATAAATGAATTCTACTGTAATTAGTTTTCGTTATGTATAATTTTATAAAACTGAATATACATAAAATGTTTAGCTATGTTTGACTATAGTAGTGTATAAAAATATATTTAATTAAAGAAATGCTAAAGTTTATTTAAAATTTAATAATTATATTTGAAGTGACTGCTCAAATAACAAAGTTTTAATTAGAAGAAGCTACCGAATAAAGTCTGCGTAATAAAACATGAATATCTATAGCAAAAACAAGTCTGTAAACATTAGAATAAAATATAAAATTGCCATTGAATATTTGTATAAACAAAACGTATCAAAAACACAATTAGGATCATTTCAACTATGAACAGAAATTCCATTCAATTTGTGTGTTCGGAAAGAATGTACATTTGAAAAAAAAACAACTATTATGTTTTGAGAAAAATAATACAACCTTAACAATTGATTTCAACTAAAAGAAAACATTAAAGCCGTTAAATAAAACGGTAACCTTTTCTCTGCTATTTATTTCATAAAATATCTTTTTTTTCGCAAACACACGCATATGTATATATATATATATATAAAACATAATATATTGTCTGTATATTTTCAATCGACTGTCTGGTTTATATATTTGTTCGTAAAAATGTTTACAACATCGATTTATGTTTGTGAAAGGTAAACCTTCTACGGTTTTTTTACTCACACACATTCTCTTAGAATATATATATATATATATATATATATATTATATATATATATATATATATGTCTATGTATGTATGTATACGTATATACCGTATTGGCCAAAACTAAAGTAACCCTTTTAACTATTTAGATTATTTCAACGCACTTTTTGTAGAGTATTGAAAAACTTATTAGATCAAATTTATTTTAACAAATCTAGAAATAACAATTGAGTTAGACCCGTAACACAACATATTAATACAACCAAGTTTCTGTCTTTTCAATACATCAAAACTTATTTGGTTAAAATTATTTCAAATGAAGCATAAAAAAATAAATAATTACAATGACAATATGAAAGCAGATTAAAATTGGTTTACACGTCGAAAATTGTAGTATTTTAACAATGTAATGTTTCTTAAAGATCAAGAGATAGCTAGACAAAGTTTCAAACGTGTTTCAGGAATTATTTCATCTAATTCTTAATGAGAAAGAGTTGAGAATTTTAAGACCGAGTAACTTCTGCTATTAACAAGAATTCTTAATATTACGTCGCTCATGAGGAGTAATTGACTTTATTAGGTGTATGCTCGCTATTTTATTTATAAAAATGCTGTAGAACTGATTACACCATCGAATTAATAAGGGTTTTATCATTTTACAAAATAAAATATCTTGTAATAATATAATTATTTGAAAGGATAGATTTATTTTTGACCAAACTGTTTACACATTCATGTAAATATACGAATGTATGTTTTTCTCAAATAATATTCGGTTAATGGTAATACAATTAATAATAAATTGTTCATTCAGTCATTTTTACCGATATGTTTCAATAAATGATGATTACAGACGTGACTTTTTGATTTGTATGTTGTTGTTTTTTATTTCGCTGAATTAAAGTTAAGTTTTATAAACACATAATAGAAGTGCGAATTCCTTGTTCTACTTTTTGATATTTTAAATACGGAAAGTCCCGCTCAAAAAGGACATTATATTTGTATCATTATTTTAAAAATATTTATTTATATAATTTTAATGAATTATTTTTATTTGTTCAATATTTTCATGTAATGCTTTTTCCAAATATAGTCTGATTTGTTTAATTTGATAAATATAGTTAATTCGTATAATTTCGAATGCTATTAAGCTAAAAATTGATATGGTTCATATTAGGCATAAATTTTTTTATATATTTTTTTGTATATGTTGTGTGTGCATATATGTATATATGTATATATGTATATATGTATATATATATATATATATATATATATATATATATATATATATATATATATTTCCAGAATTGTTTACATTTTTTATACAACTAATACTCTAACTTAGGTACTTATTTTGTGTAAATTATTTAATTCTAATGATTTTTTTTTATTTTTCTCAATTGTGATATGGTAAATTTTATTTAACAACAGCGTCGATTTAAATATTCGTGAAGATACACAGGAAGTTCGTTCCATATCTGGTTGTCTATCTCTTGTATGATTGTCTATCGATGTGTTTATTTCTTTTAACGTAACATTAAACGATCTTCCATATCTGGATCGCCTCTCTAAACGATATTAAGTGATTTGTATTTTTTTAAAAAACTTAAAATATCATTAATTTTTAAAGTATATCACATAATTAAATTATATATTAGTTGAGTAACTAAAAATATTTTAGATAAGACTTCGGATCTTCGAATAGAAAATATGAAATATTTATCTAATTGGATATTAACTTCACACGAATTTAATTATTATTGGGTCTTCGTTTAAATAAAAACTTGATATAAACATTTGTAGCTTTCTTTACATGAATGTTTTTTTAACAAAAATAATTTTTGAATAATACTATTTCGACCCGACACGTTTTTACAATTACTTGGAAATATTAATATCTTCTAGTAACTGCAGAGTGAGTTCAAGTCATATCAGATTAGATTATTTTATTATTTTATAAAAAAGTAACAATTCAACTATTAATTAAAATTATCACGTAATGGTAATAATTTTATGTTAGTTATATTGTATTTTTATGTGCAATCTCTGGTCTTTTATTAAAATCCTGCGCGTGATATAACAAGCTAATAGTTATTAAATGTTTTCACGTGGTCGCATTTAGAATCATTCGATCGATTATACTGATTCGATTGCTGAAATAAAACATGCGAATAAACGAATAGAGAATATCAAAAGATTACTCACACTAAAGTCAGACGGATCGAACAGCGCTGCCGCATATGAAGCGCCCGGTGCGATGGCGTATGTCGTGGCGCCTCTACGCGATGGTGCGCCGTATTGTTGGCCGATGATGTTTCCGCCATGTTCGTAAATGTATTCGTCCATGTATCGCGATTCAGGATTACCTCCAAGCCCACCGCCACCACCTCTGTCATTAGTAAAACCAACACCGGACGCCGGCGCCAAGAGATCAGGGAATGTGAGTAAACCTGTTCTTCCGTTACGAGATGGTGAATCGTCGCCACTGTACTCGTTTCTACTGTTTGATGTGCTTCCACGCATAGAGCTCACATCTGAACTGTCTGAATCTATGTCGTACACATATCTAAAGATTAAAAAAACCGAATTAATATTTTAATATATTGTTTACGTTCTATACGTGAAAAATAATCATTGAATCAACTAAACAATTTGTTTAGAGTGTGTTTTTTTAAATAGAATTTAGAGTTTTAAATATATTTACATTATAAAATAATTAAATGAAAAAAAAAAACAAAAGTTGACGACCGATATATGAAAAAAATGTCATAGATTGTCGAATAATTTTATATTTAAAATATGAAATAAATTAATAAACATACCGCGGACTGTGTTGGTGTTGATGTTGCGTTACACGCCGATTACTATCACTGTGACCTGACATTTCTTTAAGAACTGCAGCACGTGCGGCTATTTCTTCCGCCATACGTTGTTCTTGCAGTTCACGCGCTCGTTCTGTTCGAATTAACTCCTGTAAGAAAAAAAAAAACAAAACAAAACATTAAAAATCAGTATACTATAATCATCTTTTAATACTACACAAACATAAATCATTTTTCTTGCGTGATATTTATGAAAAAGATACTTCAACATGTATCTATTAACATATATTTTTTCGTTATTCATTAGCAAACAAATGTTTACCTTTAAATGTTGAAAGCTTCCGCTTGGCGGTGTCAAACCGACGGTGTGCCCTCCAGGCAAACGAAATGCGGTGATACGACGCGAAGATCCGTGTGCAGGGTGTGTTCCTCTTTGTACGTTGCCATAAAGACGTGCGACTTCTTCGAATGCACGATTGCGTTCCGGATGATGTACTGCGGTTATTATACGTGATCCGGAAGGTTTGTGTACAACGCGACCGTAAACTGGTCTTTGGCTTCGGAGACGATTCGCCCGCATACTGTAATATATATATATATATATATATATATATATATATATATATATATATATATATATATATATATATGAGTGTGTGTGTGGAACAAATAATAAATGAAACTCCATCTGTTTATGACATTCAATTTGCTGGTAACAGTTTCAATAAGAACTTTACTTAAATTTTAACGTAGATCAATATCCATAAAGAAAGGAAAACTATTTGTATCTATAAATTTTTTCTCATAATGATTTAAACATACAAACTAATATTACAAGTTTTCTCCTTCATTCTAAAATTTCTCACCCTATTTATAATTCCATGTAGATTATCCGACTTGAATTGTTTATTTAAGATGAAATTGCATTTGTTATTCGAATATGTTCAATATTGTGTATTTTAAGAATGTAAAATAGATCGTTTACTTTTCTGTAGTACTCAAATAGTGATCTCACTAAAGACAAATATCCTCTTTCGTTCACTATGAAATTAAACCCTTCAATTTTACATTACAAAGCTTTAGATTTGAGTGAGCTTTAATTATAATATTCCCTTTTCAATACAAAGTGAATTGTAATTCCCAGGTATTTGTGCAAATCAATTTAAGCTATTTCTGTTCCATTAACAGAGTTAAACAAAAAATTAAAATGTCTGTTAATAACAGTTAGTAACTAATAATACTGTTGGCTATATTTAATTTCATTCCATTGTCAATTATAATTATTATATAATTGTATGAGGATTTCAATATTTTACATTTATTTTTACAGTTAGTCAATTAAACGTTATTTTAATAAAAATAGGCGGGTTTATAAAGAAAAAAATAGTTTTCCACTTAGTTTTCTATTTGTTTTTATGAACAGGGCATTGTTCACTAAACTTATTTCAAGAAACTTAATTTAATGTCCGTTTAGACAACTCAATGAAATTAAAGGAATTTCAGGAAATCAGTTAGACGAATTTCTTTTCATATCCTAAAAACTCCATGTTAATCATTATAATTAGGTTAATTCAACATAAAATCGATTCTATAACAGGGTATAGTTAAATACGTATGTTTAAAATTTTCAGAGATTCTGCATTTAGTATTGCATTCGAAATGATAAAAAACGTATATGCCAAAATAGAACACTATGTGGAACTGATCGATTGAAAATCTAGTAATTGAAGACAAGGACTGCTGATTTCATATTTTCAAACTCTTGATTATAGTAAAAAATATCTATAAGTTTAATTGTATTTCAAATAAGTTCATTTATCTCCTTGTGGAAAGTTTATTTTTCAATCAAGTTACCTTCTTATAAAAGAGAAATAATAAAAGAAACAGTCTATTAAAACAGTTTAATATAATGGAAATGTTAGTATTTTTAATATAAAGAGATAATGCGTACGCGTATTTGTATAACAAGTTTTAATAAGAGAACGAGATAAAAATAAAACAACTAACCCGGCCATGCTGCGTGACCTCGCGTATGCCGTATAGGGCGCTTCCCAAATATTATTAGCGAACGGATCTCTATACGTCGGAATCTCGTTCGTTATCTCTGCAGCGCGTGACTGTCTCTTAGAAAATCTCCACATGGCTCTTAATTCCTCGCAGCTCGGTTCACCGGCTGCACTAGCGTCGACACGTGCCGTACTAACCACTTCCCCACCGGTGCCTGTTCCACTTGAACCACCACCTATTGTGCTGGTGACTTTTGGCCTTGCAGACACTCCGCATACCAGGCACCACAATGGCAACGCCAATCTGAACACACGACTGCTGCTGTTTGCTTTCGGCATCTGAAAATGTCAGACGTATTTGTAACAGACATCACAAGCTATTTCAAATATTCAAACTTTGTTCGTAGTTATTTTGTTTGAATTCAGTTCAAACAATTGCTATTCATTTTGTACATGCATGTGTGTACACACTGATACACGCACATGTATGTTTATATATATATATATATATATATATATATATATATATATATATATATATATATACATATGTACAAACATACATACAAACATACATACATAAATACATACAATCAATATATACTCTACTGACTACAATCGAGTAATTAATGTCACTGGATGAATCAATGTAGAAACCTTGTAGTGATTAAAACTCGCAAAACCAAACAAACAGAACAAATATTAAACAATGATGAATACTACGCAACATTACAAATTCACGTTCTGCACAGAAAGAAATAAACTTTATATCTCGCATACATACGGGTTATAATATTATGTTTGATGGTTTCTCTAACGTGCATTATGATTCAGTCAGAAAAATAACATACGATTGGTTCGTGTAAGATATGCAGTACGTGTGTCATCAATAAAGACGTTTTTGTATATATTTTTTTAACAACACACGAACACTAAGGTATAGTTGTCGAATGCGTAAAAATGGCTACGATATAATTTCAAAAAATTCGTAATTAAATATACAACTACTCATAAAAGAATTAGAACAAGCAGTCAGAATGTATTGAGATATCTTTATAAATATTGTAATCGATTAATTCATTTGACATAATAATAATTTTAATAACTTAATTAATATATTTTCTGAAATAATATTTTACAAATAAAAGTGTTTACAGGGCAAAAATTATACATAAAAAATATTTTAAGAATAAAAAATCTTTAAATCCACATTACATAAATTGTAATCTTTAATCGTGAAGCTATTGGATTTAATAGCATACTTTAATCTTTTCTTACAGAGAACTAATTTATTTGTGATATATGGTTCAAATTTGATATCTTCTTCTTATAAACGACGAATTAAATTCTGTTCGTTGTAAATACGTCTTTCTATTAATCTGTATTTAAATTCATGTTATAAATATTCCACACGGATTAATTCCAGTAATTGTGGATTTGCATGAAGACTTTAGTATTTCATATAGCAACACCAATTTTTGGTACCAGTATTAGTATCGTACATAATTCGTAAAATATTGTTAATTCTCCATTACTGGAATGACTAAGTCGTCCAAATCTCATGATTTCAATCATTCAAACAGTGACAGTTTTAAGTGAATATTGCGTGTCTGTGGATTCTGATATCTGAATTCTTTTCGTATTTGTTAAAGTTATTTTGTGTATTCTTTTAAATGATTTTTGTCATGTTTTTGAAATCCTAGTTAAACGATTTGTAATTTATAAAAGTAATTTTTCAGCTGTCCATAAAGGTACTCGTGCCGGAAATAAAATACAATGATGTATTGTAAAATTATTTTCTTCTTTTCTGTTTACCTTTTATAAAAACTAAATTAAAGAAAATGCGATGGGTTATAATTCAGTTATATATCAGACTAGTCTTTAATAAAAAACAAACAAAAAAATGTTCTTTGTATAAAAACGGAATTTACTTTCACCTAATATAACGTACAATTCGAATATTGGAAATATACTTATTGAAAATTCGAATCAGAAGTTAAAACAAGCATTAAACTATTTGTTTGTTTACTGACTGATTTTAAATAGAAATCTTTTACGATGTTTGTATTTCTCGATGAAAAAATAATTAAAATCTATTGATTTGACTCAATATTGAAAACATATATATATATATAGAAAGTAATAAAATACATTGTAAAAATAATCAAGTGACGATATTCGATTTAAATCTGTTTATTTTGCCTGATACAAATGAAACGATTTATTGAATTTGATTGTAAATAAAACATAATTTGTATTAAAATAGACATTTAAATTCGCTGCGAATAAAAAGTATTTTTACATTTAATTTTCTATAATAAAAAATATATAATTGTGTTTATAGTAATATGTTGTGATTTATTTGAGAACACTCATTAATATTATTTTATAAACTACTTAAAGAATTAAAGAAATATTTTTTTGTAAAGTTTAAGAAAAAAATATTATTTTATAAAACATACTACTTTTGAATTTTTATTTACACGGTAGATAAAAAAAATCTGTGTAAACTAAACTGATTTTTTTAAAAAACTTAATTAATAAACACAGTATTTATTAATATAAGAGAAGAGTGTTTCTTAGATTTGCCTTTTTAAAGATTCTTTGAAAGAAAAAAATAATCTTATGTGTTCTTTAGAATTATTATATTATATATATATATATATATATATATATATAGTAGAGTAGTGATAGTTTGAAATAATCCTAAAAAAAATGGGAATATTCAATCATTTTGTTTCGCTCTGGATATTTATTATAATAAGATTCGATAACTCTTGACGAAAATCTTATTTTTCATTTCGATTTATTTTGGGTGAATCAAAGGAAAAGGTCATCTAATCAAAACGTTGATGAATTACCATCTTGACCTTTTTATCAAATAAAGGTGTAGGGCAGTCCGGTATTGTCTGATCTATAATGGAACGAAAACCACTGTGTTGTAACGGACGATGCTACAATCATTGCGCATTCGTGACAGGTGAGATTTCTCTATGCATGTCTGCAATAACACCTGTCCGACCTTGCGGTACATTATGTGGCGAATGAGGGTAAATATTGAGAAATACGAAACGCGTTGGCTTACCGGTGATTGTCACACAGCTATCGAATGAGCCGACGAGATAAAATATTTCGGCGTCACATTCGATAAAATACCTTCGAAGTTAAACGAAGAATGTTTTGAATAAAAGCTCGGAGCCACTTAAAGCAATTATCAAACAAACATAAAATAATTGTAGGTTACATGAATATTTTTTTATATTATTAAACTTTATTTCCACTTGATTGGAGAATTTCAACATCGAGTGAATGTTGATTATTTGACTGAAATCTGATATCAATTCTTACTAAGTAATGTTTCAATTTCATTGATATTATTATATCAAACTTTGAATTTCCCATTCTTTGTTTGCTTTGTAATACGATTATATTTTTGTATCAAATTGGCATACTTAATTTAAATTTAATATATAAATTTAAAATCGTATTTTAAATATTAAGTGTTTAACCATTTTCAGTATTTGTACTATACACACACACACACACACATTCATATATATATATATATATATATATATATATATATATATATATATAATTAAAGAATGGTGATCGTGTAAGGTGTCCAAAAATGTACTTATATCTTGTGTTTAAAAGTCTTGTCAATTGAATTCAGAGATTGTGACACACAATAAGAGAAAAAAAAGGGACGCAAAGAGTAAACATGTATATTTCTTTCATACTGCTCGTAAGCACTGTTACATTGGCGGCGATCTGGAACAGTAACAGAACGTAGTGACGTTTACATGATACGAAAAGTTTTATCGATTATCGGTGACTGTATATTTTCACGTTAATAAAATCGTACAGCTTGTTATTAGACGTGAGAACTAGAATTGAATCTAAATTGAAAATGTGATTAGAGTCGAGTAATCGTAAATCTCGTGTCATGTGTGAATGATTGTATAGGGCCAAAAATAAATTTAGAATTGAAGTCTATTATAATCGTACAAATACATAGGATAGAATTTTACTAAATAAAAATATCAAATATAAAAGTTCTTTTTCAGAAATAGATCACTACTCTAAATACTATAATACTTTCTTTATCAAAATGTTCAATGACTGTTGAAAAATTTTATAAAGTGTGTAGAATTTGAAATATTGATTCATTTGTGAAAATAAATTTAACCACAATATTCAATTATAATTGTGATATAAATTGTATCGTCTAGAAATAGTTTATTTTAGAAAAAAATCCATAAAATCTTATTCATTTTCCAAAATAATTAACATTAAAATTTATTTTATTATTTTATGTTCTTACAAAGTTTTGATATAATATATCCAGAAAAATATGAATAATCCTTGATATGCACATTTTTATGTCGTTATTTATAGATATTATCTACGACATGAGCAAAATAAGATTTAAATCCGTTTTAAATTGAGATATTTTAATACTGTTTGTTAGAAATGAATAACTAATTTATCAATCTATACGTTGGTAACAATATATCTATTGAAGTTTGGCCATTATTAAATATAGGAATGTTTAGAAAGTTATTCTCTATTATTAAATTGTTTTTTCTTCTAAATTTAAGGATATATTAAAATATTTCTTTAAGTGAATTAAAGCTTATTTATTACCATTAACTTTATATAAAAAAATTTACTTCAATACTAGAATTGAGTATAGGCTTCAGCTTTGTGTGTACACTTTTGGTACATTAATGCTCATTTTCAACACATTTCTTCAAGTAAGCATCTGATAAATTACAGAGAACAACACAGTTTTCCAGTATTTTCTCACTTTGAAATATCGTGTCATCAAAGTTTGTAAACATTTCTAAATATGACTTACTATTCAAGATATTTTGCAGCAAATTCTTTGTTATTGCTAACTTATATCAAAAATGTTATTAATTAAGCTTCCATCCACTTAAAAAATATTTTAGTACCTCTTTTATTTTAGAATGATTACCAGTTTGCAAATAGAAAGCAACTTTTCTGTAAAAATAAGTATTAGTAATTCTTTTGGTCAAACAATTATAATAAACAAGTATTCGTTTTCATCGATATATTAAAACAATATAAAACTATATAAAAATGGATATAGAAGCCTAATATTTTATTAACCTATTACTAGATATTAATTAGGTTCATAGCAATGATTACAAATAAAAAAAAAACTAACTATATCACTATATGTATTGCTGGCAACATGTTTAAATTTCTTTCATAAAAAAAGAATCATCGAATCTTGAATAATTTCTAATTTGTATGTATTAAACAATATATGGTTTTTAATTTAGATTCACTATATAAAGATTATAAAATGTATAATATTTTATGAATGAAAATCAAAAACTTCAAATTACTTACCCAATGTAATTATTCGTGAAAACTCGTTCAAACTTATTACTCTACTGTGTATATGAAAAATTACGATACTGTAATATAAAGTAATTCTCGGTTGCAATATATTAATATTTTATAAACTTACTTTTATATCAATATTTGATCAACTTTCATAAATAATAATGAAAATTTTATAGTAGATTCAATGGAGAAAAGTTTTTAAAAAGTTTGTATTGAAGTTTTTATTTCGAAAACGATTATTACTTTCTCACTAACTATATATATATATATATATATATATATATATATATATATATATATATATATATATATATATATTGTGTTTATATGACTGTATCTATATGTAATACAAATTGATATAAAGAAACTCTTAGTATTCTTTTATATTGTATAGTATAAACCGCTTACAATATTAATTCCTTGTATATAATATATATATATATATATATATATATATATATATATATATTGCATTTAAAAACGTTATAGAAAAGACATATAATTCTGAAGCAATCTTTTCCAAAAATGCAATAATATCATCGACTCTATATGAAAAGAACGTGAAAAATTAAATTTGAAAAATGTGTAAGACAAACTGATGTTTAATTATTTTTTTTAATAAAGAAAACATGAATAAAAATTATTCGAATAAATTATGAAGTGTATCTTTAAGTTAAGTTATTATCGTGAATGTATCATTTAATGAGTAAGTTAACAAACAAATAAAAATTGAATGAAACTTACTTAAACGAAACGTTTCAGTATTTAAATTCAAGTTTCTATTTGATTCGAAGAAAAATCTGTTCAATAGCATATTTTACTTGTTCTTCGGAATAGAATTGAAACATGAAGTTTGCGTATTAAAATAATTCAAAAACTTCATATAACACAGACAAATATGAAAAAATATTAAGAGTGACAGGAAGAATGGAATAGATACGAAAACAAGTAGAAATTATTTATTTTTAAGACATAGAATAGGCAAGATAGAAATACAACCAAATTTGAAATGAACAACTGTACTCTTTCATGAAGAAGGAAATAATTATAAATCCACTTATCAAATTTCACAAAATTCATACATAAAAATGTTTGTTCTCTTCTTTTACTGTAATAATTATTTGCCTCGTTCCAATTCTATAAATACATTTGAATATCGCAGCAAATGAAATGAGCTGATTTAGTATTTTTTATTAGAAAATTATTTCCATTATGGTTTTAAAGAACGTAAAGACTTTTCGTTCAACCCAATAATAAAAATGACCCAATAAAAATCTATATTTAAGAGAGATAGTAGATCAGACCCGCCCAACCTGTAGCTTGTATGCAACATGTTGTTTGCGACACAATATTATATTGTCTGTGAAGACATTTGAAATAAGAAAATATATCTTAAAATATCTACTAGTACTATAGTAGTTCTAAAAAAATGACATCGTAGAAGAAATAACTTCTTTTTGTAACTTTAATCTATTGAATTTGTCGAAACAGAATTTCTGTTTTTAGGACAGAAAGAAAAAAATAAGAATATTTTAGATACTTTTTATTTTATCAGATTGACATTGTATATAAAAACTTAAAGGATATTTATAAAAAAACTTAACAAATAAAATTCAACCGTATTCGATTTGATGTGTTTATTCTTTTTTGCAAATTAATCTTTAAGTGAAAATAATGACAAGATCTAGTTAATGTTTTCGGATTAAATATATTTATATATTTGTATCTATTTCTTCAATAACTAGTATTACTCAATGTCGAATAGGACAGGAGACATCTTTGGAAAAATTCGTCGAGGTACTAGAATACTGATTGTAAAAATAAAAATGTTTTGTTTTTATAAAGTGACTTTGTAATATACTAACATTTTATATTTTATAATAAAATGTCAATTTTGATAAGAAAGAGAAAGTAACTGTCTCAGAAAATAAACCTTTACAAACTAAACACTGATTATTTCGTTGGTTAATTTCTAACATCTGTTACAAACAGAAATTTGTTTCAGACAAATGTTGATCGTCATTAAAAAAATTCTTCGTGCTCAGTAAAATGAACAAACACATAATTATATAATTGTTCATCAAATAGAAATTTTGTACCCGTTTAGGTGTTTGTAAGGTAAACGCGTCGTTTCATTTTGTCGACATTGAACAAGCGACGGTTTGTAAATCTTCGTCTCAATGCACACGTCTTTCATTTCACCAGTGGTACATAATCTCTTTTACGTATATTTCTTAGACGTAGTCGTATTGTTTGCGTTCAAATAGACATTCGTCTCATTTAAGATTTTCATAATCCCTTGCCTGTCTTGTCAAATGGCACGTTTTCTTTTTACACGCAGAATTTTCCTTAATAATGTCTTATTTTTATTACACTGTCAGATTTTGAAAGGTCTTTTTCATTAATAGACTATTAATATATATATATATATATATATATATATATATATGATCAATAACTAATTACTCGCCAATTTGACCAAGGCATTTTTTGTGGTTGTGTATACTGAAAATTTATTTGTAAAACCGAAGTAGATATCAAAACCGAGTCTTCGCTGGAGAAAAATATGATTCACGGCTGATATTATCCAGGACTTGTTAACATTAAATAAAACTTTAAATTCAGATAGATATTATGTAGATCCAACGAATGCATAAAAAATCATGCAAGAAAAATCGTACACTAATCAATATACATAATATGAGATATTATTCATCGTATTACTGAATATCACCAACTGATAACTATTTCTTCAATAATCTAAATTACTCCTTAGAAAAGAAAACATTCAAAAATAAGAGAATAGTTGAACGGGGTTTTCGATGGATTCGGTTGATGATTATTTTTCCTTCATTTCATTAATTCTGTTGATGATTAAAAGAGTTTATTTCTCTGTGCGAATCCTAGAGACCGTGTATAAGATCGATTATTTTACAAACTATTTCGAATTTCATCATTTTGAGGTAGCTTTTAAACTCGACGAGTTTTCGGAGTTCAAAATCTACTTAAAAATAATGAAAACCGAAATTGATCGCAGAACAATATCTCGTACGTGATCTTCAAGATTCACATAGAAAAACGAACAACAGGTACATAGGAAAATAATAGAATAAAACAAAAATATTTTATTTTCAACGAAGTAATACTAGTTTATTTTCACGAAAATATCAAGTATTTCTTATGTAAAAAGGTAATAATCTCTTGAATATTTTTTGCCTTTATTACTCTTAAATGTGTTTACAGGCAAACTAAAAATCATTATTTATTCATACATGACATTCAGTGTTTCTAGTAATATAAATATAAACTCAGTCTTTTAATTTTGTTGCCTTTTATTTGATTTTGAGAATTTTTTAACATTCGTATCTATTTTTTATCAAATATTAATGTTGATACATACTATTTATAACTCTTTAATGACATATTTTAATAGTTGTAAATCACCTTTTCAATTTGTGTAAGTCTTTGCGATTATCCGGTAGTTTTAAATTTCAAAAATGCAGAGAATATTAAATATTTACTAATATTGAATACGCGAATCAATAAAGAACATGAAAAATAAAATCATGAAGAGTTATTTATGATATTTTATTTCCGTTCGTTACTACAAGGAATTGTTCTATGTATTTTTTATTGTATTTCATAATATATTACTATTATTAAAAAAATATTTGACATTTATTTGAATTAGAATGGGATTAAATTAGATTAGAATAAGACTGAATTTCGTCCATCATTTTTTTAAAGTGAGGATTATAACAACTTATTCGTGATTTTAAACAAGTTTCTGCCCGATCTTCGCTCATTTTATTACAAAATTTTGATTTAGTCACCTTTTTCTGCTTTAGTATGTTAACTCGAAATAGTATTAAAATCAATGATTCTTGTTTCAAAAACGTACATTTATTTGAGTCAAATAATTTCCAAAAACCTTCAGACACTGGTAATTTCAGTAGAAAGTGATTTTTAAGTTGAAAAATGTCAGTTTCGTGGAGAGATAATTTCATTAAAAATAATGATTCAATTTGTAAAGCGGTTGGGTATATATATTCGACATGTTTTATTGAAGGGATTATACGTAATGTGATAATAAGTTCATTTTATTAAATCATTCAGTTTGTCAGCATATTAACATTTCTATTTCTGCTATATAAATATTATTTTCCTATAAAGTTTTGATAGAATAATTGTTCTGAAATCTGTCCTTGATCAATTAGATGATCTTGACTATATAAATATAGTCAAGATTTGTTTAATACCATCCAAAAAATTATCGAAAAACATACTGATATAACGAAATAGGAGTAAAACATTTAAGTAGTTATCCTTTAGCGATATTAAATTCAGTTAGTATTTACAAACCTAAATATTACTGCAAGTAGTTCAATATGTAGCTGCAACAAAACATCAAATTGTGTATTGGTTTAATTAAAAAAAATCTATGTGGAACTGCATATGCTAGTAAAATGCACAAATATCTACTTAAAACATGTTGGAGATAGAGATGGTTATTATATCAGTATGCTATATTTTTTTTTAATATCACATTTATATAAATATAGTTTCTAAATTGACAAATTAGGTCACATATTATTTCCATTATATATATATATATATATATATATATAAACATGCTGTCTTAAAAGTATTAAGACAGTTATTAACATACACCGTACCGAGCTATAAAATTGGATTGAAAAGATAATCATTTGTATTAGCTTTGCTGCGTAGTTCTCAACTAGCAACAGGCAAATATGCAACAGGCATCGTGTAATACTAGTTGCTGAAGAAATGAATTTAAATACATATATACGCTCACAATCAAAAAACATATCCGATATTCTCATGATTTTCATTCGTTGATTAATTTTTAGTAATTAATATGTCATACTGAATGTGTTGTGAAATTTATTTGCTAAAATGTTCAGATATAGTTACATAAATTGAGAATGTGTTAATATGAAACTGAAAATTCTGAAATTAGTAAAAAGTGAGGTTTAAAATTATACAGTAATTATCATTATACTCGTACATTACATTTATGTGTACTGAAATGTGAAGAAATGTTGAGTGTAGTTACTTTTTTTATCTCATTTCTATTACAGTTATATCAAAATACATGAGTAACTGCTTATTTAACAGAATGTATTTTAAGTAATTTAATCTGTTTTTATATATATATATATATATATATATGTTTTTATATATATTTTATATATTATAAATATTTTTCAACTAAACTTCTATAATAAAGCTACATAGACCTTATTTTCATCAAATTAAATTTAAAAATATATTTTTATATAATTATTTATGATTTTCCATGAAATTAATATTCGAGGTGTGATCAAAAAATATCCAGATTGCATCCATAGCTTAATATTTAAATAGCGAAGAGAGAAAATAATGATTTTTTTCGAGAGTTATAGTGGGTTTTGTTATTATAAATAAATTAATAACATATATTAGCTATTTTTAAACAATATATTAATCTTTTTATGATCCATTAGTGTATAAGGGCTTATTAATTTTTTACAATTTAAACGATTCTTTTATTCACTCTGTTCTGATAATTCCGTATACCATTGATATATATATATATATATATGAAAAGTTTTTTGACATAAAAATATCTGTCTATTTTTATCTTTATAAATATATATATATATATATATATATATATATATATATATATATATATATGTCTGTTTGTTAAAATACATACACTTCTATAATAAAGACTTTTCACAGAATATTTGTATTATATTTCTGAATACTTCAAAGTGAATGGTCAAATGATTTTATACTTAACAAATATGACCGAATGATATTTATGGAATTTGAAAAGATCAATTATATTACTATAAAAGTAGTTCAATGTATACTGTATATATCACGTATACCGTATATATGTATATATCACAAATGTAGGTATATATTATAGGTATACAAATATATGTATAGGTATACTGTATATATGTATATATCACAAATATAGGTATATATTATAGGTATACAGATATATGTATCGGTATACTGTATATGTGTATCTATCACAAATTATTTTCAAGTAATTTTAAAAAGAAAAATGTATTAAATTGTTTATAAGTTCGTATGTATTTAACTGTTTAACGGTGCTTAATGAATTGAATAATTTTATAATCTATAAAGTAATAAGTAATCTTCATATTATTCTATAGTTCGTAAACTAAATTAGTAATACAACTGTTTCAACTATAAATTCTGTTTCGTTTATAACTATATATTGCAATAACAAAGCGTATACTTTAAGTACTAATAAGAGGTTAAGTGAACGTTTTGGAATTTCAAGTTGTATGTTTTTGACTTGTCAAAGAAATTGTAAACATTTCACACGACAAACTTGTGTAAATTTCGTTGTTACTAAAAACGTTGTTTCGTCTTTTTGTCCCTTAACTTTGAAACTTACTAACAAAACATTATTTATAGAAGGTTTTTATAACAAGTGTTACTTTACTATTTCATTATCCTCTAATACCCTCTTATGAAAACATTTTTCATTCTGAATATAAATTTAAAAGTAAATAATTTTGATATCTACACGTCAATTTTATTCTTAAAAATATTCTTTAAAGATTACTGCTACGATAACAGTACGATTTTTTTAGTTACCTAATAAAAAAGAAGTATATTTTAATTTACGTATATTTAAGTATATTTAAGTTAATTTAAGTATATATATATATATATATATATATAAAAGTTAGCACTACCCGATATCTTTTTTGAAAATTCTGTACTCATTTATTAAAAATTATTTCCGTGAACTTTCACAAATTAATGTGTAGATTTATATTAAATTCTGTATAAAAGTAAAACACTGTTTTATAATTGAACATCAAATATTTTCGTACATTTTGTTTAACATTTTAATTATAATAAAATTTTAATAAATAGAGATCTAGATTTTTATTACGATTTTTCTCGTAGATAAATAAATATTTATCTGTCAAATAAACTTATTTCCCTTCTTCTTTATCTTTTTTAACAAAAGTCAGTTAATTACATTGTAAACACAACAGAAATGCAATAATAATGTTGTCAAGTCGTTTACAAGTAGATATTGTGAAACAAATTAAATAAATTTAACGTACACGAGACAAAAACTAAATAATCATTTTATTTATGAACTCAAACATTTTCGAATAAGTTTTCTTCATACAATCGATTTAATTGTTTATATCACATTGATATTTTATACAAAATTTCCAAACAATCATTTCAGTAATAAATAGACGTCTTATGTTTTTTTATTTTTAATATTTAATTGGTAAATAACTTTTGTTTATATATATATATATATTAATAGAAATAAAAAATTGTTATTTGTCTGGGTCCAGTTTAGTTATATCGATATCAATAAGAATTAAATATTTTTAAATATTATTAAGAGATAGCTAATTGTCAATTAAAAATACGTTTGTTTGAAAAAGATTTTTAATAGCAAGTAATAAATAACAGTAAAGAGCTATTTATTTTTTTCATTTTAAAAAAAAACTTGTTTATTTTGCTAATTTATTTTGCTACATTGCTAATTTTGGAAATCAATGATTTATATTTTTGTAATAAAAGTTGAAAAATGTTTCTACACTAATGAAAATTAGAGTGGTGGAAAGATATATATATATGTATATATTTCTAAAAAAATTCCCCATGTGTAGCATATATGCATTTAAATTGATTTAGTTTTCATTGAATGCGGTACTGTTTGTTTCTACAATATATCATACGTACATTTTATATATTATATGTTAATTTTAATCGTTTTTCTCACAAAAAATAAACATCCAATTAAAAAATCTATGGTATACCTCTGAAACTATTTTACTTACTTCCAAGTGACACATTCGCCTCACTGATATACACCGTAAATTTTGCGAAAAAAAATAAATATACTTGTTTTTTTAAAAAATACTAAATTAGACTTTTGTAAATAATATTAAAGACAAGCAGTTGATTGACTTAACTTCTATTTTCATTTAACAAGGCTATACTATTTCCAATATTTATGCACCAATTCAAAAGTCTTTAAAATTAATAATAACATCAAATGTTTCTTAATTGATGTGTTATTAGAGGTAAATGTTATAATTATGTAATTTCTCAAGCTTCCAAGTAATGTATTTTAATTAATTCAATTAAAATTAATAACATCTCTTTAACATATACATGTATGCATATATACCACTTTAATTAATTAATGGATTTAATTCTTTTGTTCAAATTTAATTGAAATAACTGGAAATGTTCTAACCACTTACTTTTCTTAATTAATTAATCTTTAATTGATTTTAACCATGTAAACACTTCTAAATAAAATCAAAATATTATAAATATCTACTAAACTCAAATTTATCATTTTATTCTTCTGAGTTGTAGAAAAAGATAATTGAAAAAAATATACGAAAATGTAAAATGTTTCAGTAGGTAATGCGATTATTATACGTATTTGTGTTTGCGGATTTAAAAAGTTTTATAACAGACACTTTGTTTAAATATAAGGCAAGGCAATGATCGCCTTATAGAAATTTCCGATCAAAAATTAAAAGCGATAATTGAAAATACTCTACGATTAATAAAGCGGAAGATAGGGGAGAAAAGAAATCTTCTCAAAGAAGTGTAATGATTGCCCTTCATCGTACTGGAAAAATTAATAAGCTGGATATGTGAGTTCTGTACCTACTGTCGTTTAGATAAAATAGGGATGACTAATATTGTTTTAAAAACTTGTCAAGTGTAAGAATATTTTTATATTGTTTGAAAAATCAATAGTATAAAACAGTTAAAAATAAAATAAATATGACCAAGTCTTGAACAAATCCAGTTTTAAATTTATAAATGAAATTATTTAGAAAATAAATTTACGTTTGGTAAGATTTTGATAGAATTATTCACTATATTTCTAGAATGAAATTAATCTACTATTAGAGATAAATATTGCTAATAATCTGATCAAATAAAAAAGAATGTATAAGTATACATTCATAATTTACAAAAGACTTGTATTTTATAGTAGTTAATATAAGTTTTTGAAATGTTTGTACAACTATTTACTATTTATATTAAATACATAAAACATTTACTAATTTTCTTGAGTTAAAAATATTTCTAAATAGTTTATATATATATATATATATATTATATATATATATATATATTATATATATATATATATATATATCTGTGTGTGTGTATAAATCGATATTTTGTAGACGATTGCATTTGAACCAAACGTTCAATAAAACAAAACTGTCGAAGAGAGTGAAAATTAACTTATGTCTGATTTGTTTGCTAATGGTGGCTTTATTCAAGAAAAAACGCAATAAATGATTAGATTTCTTTTTGACAAATATATTTTGATGCTTTTATTTGCTTTGTGTTAGGTACATTGAAACTTTAAATGAATAGCTTTTTGTGTTTTTCTTTCTTTTATGTCGTTGACGTCTTACGGTATTTACAATAAATCAGATTAGGAAAAAACATTTTATTGTCTTTGGTAACGTTTATATATATATATATATATATATATATATATATATATGTATATGTACGTAAAGGTACACACAAATTGTACAAAAGGTACACATAAATTGTTTTTAAAAACATTTTTCCTGTACGAAAACATCACATATACAAAAAAAAATGTTTGATTTCTTTTATGTTTTTTTTTTATTAATATTATTAATGTTTTTACGAAATTTGTTATTATATACAAGTTATTATTTTGATATAATTATTTAAATTATCTTTTAATCAATAGTCTCATCCATTAAGAACACATACTTCATAAATCATAATTGATCAATTTATCAGGTATATTTGTTGTTTTCAACTGACGTTTGTACCTCAAATTGGAGTATTCTGCACTATTTTAATATTTAAGTTATTATTAGCATACAGATGTTAGTGTCAGTAATGTTTTAAAATATCATTTTATGAAAAAAAATATATACCAATATAATTCAACAATTTTTAAAAAATATTATATTTTTCGGTTATATATAAGTTGTTTTTTATATTTTAAGTACAGTTTTAAAATGCTTATATATATATATATATATATATATATATATATATATATATACTGAACAAATATAAGACAAATAATTATAAATATTTTTTTCTCATCAATATTCTCTCAAAAAATATAAAAAAAATTAACTGTCTTTACTTATTTTATGAAATAAATATTTGTTTAACATAATTGTGCAATAATTATAGTATAATTGTTAATTGATTATAAGAATTTTAGAATTAAATCAATGTTCAAAAAGGGAAAACTCTAATGACATGAAATATGGATGTTAGTATAAAAAATTTTGAACAGAATATTTAAAATGAAAATGTTTATTGTTTTTAGTTCTTAACTATCATTCAAATGTGAGTTTCATAGTTTTTCTACGATTCCTCTGATTGCAAATATTGAATTTGTAACTTCTATAATTTAACTACAAATAAATTCGATAAATCTCATATTTCAAACAATATATTAACGTCTTGATTATAATGTCGTGCTAGTTTACATATTTTGGTACTTTTTACAACCCATAAATATTTAAATTTCAATATTTTAAAATTCCAATTAATTTTCAGAATAAAGCTAAATTTTACATTGATAATAACAGGACAGATAACTGTTCGTATATTTCTGTTTAATGAAACAATTTTAATTTCAGAAAAATATCCAATTAGTTATTTTATAAATAAATTTTGTTCATTTTTGTATATACAGCATTCATTGTTTTAATGATTCAAATAATTTAATCTCTTAAATTAAATTGGAAATCTGTTTCAACTTTCTATTATGAAATTTTGATAAAAATAAATCCGTAATTAATCATTTTAATTTGTTAATTTAATTTATTTACTTACTAAAAAATAATTTCAAACATCGGAAAATGAGATTGACAAGTTTAAACTAATTAATTTGAATAAGTAGTTTATATTTTATTCTTAATTAAATTGGTATTTATGTAAATTGATTATTATTTCCAAATATAATTTTTTTTAATACAAAGAATAATTTGAAAAAATCAAAATCTCTATAACTAATTAGAGAAATACCACTTGTTAATGATTTCAAATTATATAAGCTCTTATAATCGCCTTAAAAAGTTTAAAATTTCTTTTATAAGCTACTCACATACAGAAATATATAATGTTAATATTTTATTACAAACGTAAAATCAAAACAAATTAATTTTGAATGTATTGATTGTCAAATAAATATTAATTAATCTACAAATACTATATATATATATATATATATATATATATATATATATATATATATATATATATATATATACACTCATATCTACACACATGTATTGTTCTGATCTTGATCTTACAATTATAATTCTAAATATATCTTATTTTTAGTTTGATACTGTGACTAAATTCAATTTTACAAATAAATTAACATCACATGCTCAATAAAGTTTCATTTATCGAAAAAATAAATGACTGATTATTTTTTATTTGATGTTACAATAGTCAGTTATCGAACATTTTGATGAAATAAAATTTTGTAGTGAATGGAATATTAATTTATTTGTGAAAATAAAAAAATATTTTCATAGAAAAGACAATTTAACAGTAAGCGGTTCAATTAAGTAAATAAATCTGCTTTAAAAAAAAATCATTTTCCGAACTATATTTAACAGCTTGTATAAAATTTAATTATTTATTTTCGAAATTTATAATGATTTTCTAATCTATTTTTAAATCTGTTATTCTTTAATAAGTAAAATACATTATTTGTTTAAAACGTTTATATATATATATATATATATATATATATATATATATATATATATGTTTCTATTGTCAAATTATTATATTTCATAAATAGATCTTGATTGTATTTCAAAAATTGTACTTTTTCCTAAAAATGTAAATATTTTAATTTTGTACCATCTGAGAATCGTGTCTTTCTATTTCTTGTTTTCATTTTAGAGAATTTCAAAATTTATCAATAAAAACTTTTTACGGGATTAAATAATAGTTATTCAAAGTTTCATAAAAAATGAATACATTTTATTTATCTATAAAAAGTGTAATAGTTCGAATCGACAAATCCATGTTCTGCTTTTAAAATGTATTGAAAAAGTGGTATAAAATATAATTTAGCAATATGACGTAAAATAAAGAACGGGCACTGATATAATGGTATTAAAAAATAAACACAGATTTACTACTGTTTATCGTCTCTCTGTTATATATCGTAAAGTTAATCAGATTATCAATGAAAACCGTTAAACGATTTACATCTTGTTGTAGTAAGCCACTAATTAATTTTCCGTTAGTTTAAATCCATCTTTATATCAAATGTCATATTTTATTAAAAAAAAAGTATTATCGAAAAATCAATCAACTGGAATTTGGTTCATTAAGAAACGAATTTTTTGATATTTAACAAGATTACATTCTATCAACATTGTACAGAAAAAACTATATATAAATGAATATGTACAAAAAAATTTTAAACGTCTCAACGTCGATACTCAATACTGTTAATAATTAATAGTTTGTTTCCAAATCACTGAACGTTATTAAAATATTATATTTAATGTATTTGAAATATATTAAAAAATATATTTAAAACATAAAAGGAAGTTAAATTTAGACCAGACTAAATCAATTATATTGTTTAATTATTATATTTTTTAATAACATCGAAAAATTATTTAATAATATTTCCTTTTTTAAATTTCTCGAAATATATTCGTATATACAATTATATACTATTTTTAAATGGTTGGTTGGAAAACAATTTTAAAAATAGAAAAATGTCAACCATAGTATAGAATTCAAAAAATACAAGTTCATATAGAAAATAAAGAAAATATTTTGATATATAAATTATCATTTAACTTATATATATATATATATATATATATATATATATATATATATATATATATATACATTAGACTGAAATTCTTTAGTAACTATTAACTTATAAATAAATGTTATTATTAAAAATTCTTACATTTTTAATATTTGTTTGTGAATTATGAAACATTTTCATTTTAAAATTCTATGAATTTTAATAATTTCGAGCAATAATATCTGTTTTTAATAGAAAAAAATATATAATATTTGAACAAAGTTTAGCTTTCTTCGGTTGTTCGAGATGTATATTAAAATCTTTTAATAATAATTTTTTATGTTTTTCAAAACAATAACGCTGAAATTTAAGATCATTATCTATAAACTGAAGTTTAAATTTTATAAACTTTTTAGATTTTAATTTTTATAATAAAATATTCAGTTATAATTCATATAATAATACTTAGAAAGTTCTAATTATTTTGATTTAAATTTCATTTAAAGAACAATCGTGATTGTTTTGAAGCAATATAAACAATATATATATATATATATATATATATATATATATATATATATATATATATATATATATGTATACATACATATAGTTTTGGTATCCAGGACTTTGACATAACTAAAACTAATTTCAATACATTTGTCTATTTCGATAGTTTAGAATAAATGTGCAAAATTTGAATTGTATAACAAAAAACCTACAACTCTTTAATGTCTCGATTCTATTCAGTTCAAAAATTACGAATTCTGATACTAATTTTAAACATCAATCCGAAAAATATTCATATATATATATATATATATATATATATATATATTATTATTTGCATTTTCATTTAAATATATATATATATATATATATATATATATATATATATATATATATATATATATATATAATTTTATCTTGTGCAGAATTGTTTAGTTTTATATTTTAGCGCATTCCAAAGAAAATTATAAATGTTTTTCTCACAAATGATGACACTAGAATATTGTAATTATACTTGTATTGTCATGCCTGTAAAAATTTTTGAAAAATTTGCTTTATTATGCACTCAAACTATTTTGATGTATGCAACTAGTATTCCAAACCAATGATTTACATACACACACGCACACGCACATATATATATATATATATATATATATATATATATATATATATATATATATATATGTATGTATGTATGTATGTATATATGACAAATATTTAACTTTCATAGTAGAGTTGAGTACAAAAAAAAACATAAAAATTAGATTTGTCAATAATTGTGAACGAGTTTATTCTAAATATTTATTTTTACTAAATTTTTATTTGATTCATCATTTTATAATATCTATTACACATTTATTTATAATCTATACAATGATTATAAATTGATTCAAAGAACGTTCTCGAATTGTTGATTTATTTAGAATTTGAATAATATGTTTTAAATGATTCTAATATTCATTATAAATTTAATCTTTCTTTTACTAAATACAATTTCTTTGGATCTATTTATAAAACTTAAATAGTTCGAACGATTTATACATTACATAAAATGAATAAATATATAAAAATGATAGATATTACCAAAGTTTAGTAAATATTGATATTTTATATCTCATAGATTGAAATAAACATATTTTTTATATTCAAATCCAGATTTCATTAAAATACGCTAAAATTACAATAAAATGTTTTTTTTTTATATTAGTTTTTAAACATTTTGAAAAGAATATTGTCTTGTATTCTTTTTTCAAATAAATAGAATATTTTAAAGATGTGAACTTTAAAAATATCTCAAAGTTATGTCTTATATTTGAAAAACTTTCAAGATTTTAAAAATTTGTATGATTTTAATTACATACTTTATTCTAAGAATAAATATTATATTATTTTTCTAATTTTACAATTCATAAAAAAACAGTAAGGTTTCTTAAATATATTTAAAAAAATACTTTTTTAAAAAAAACTCAAGTGTACCCATATGAAAAAATATAATACAACTTGAAATATAAGCGGTTAGTTGACATTTTTTTAATTACTAAAATATTAATTGTAATTATATTATATATATATATATGTATATATTATAATACATATAATATTATATATAATATTATAATATTATGTATATATATATATATATGTATATATATGTATATATATAATAAAAACACTGTTGATAATTTTGTAATTTTTAAAGCCTAAATTACTTAACAATTAATATATTTTTAATGATGCAGATCGTAAGTATTGAAAGATATAAGCGAGACATTAAGTTTTAATTGTAAAAAATATATTTACTACTCGTTTGATTTCATGCTTTTTTATTTTACATGCTTTAAAGTATATTGTTTTAAATAAAAAATGAAACATTAATAATTATATTAAATAAAAATTCTTTTATGTTATTCAAATTATATTTGGTGCTTATATATATATATATATATATATATATATATATATATATATATACGTCTAGAAAGTTTACAATTGATATAAATTCATCAACGAAAATCTAGTATTATTTATTGAATTTAACTAGAGTTATATAATTAATAAGTGCCAAATATATTAACAAATATAATATCAATGCATGCAAAAATAAATATGTGACGAATGTTTCATGCAACAACAATCAATCATTTACCTTCATTTAGTTTGAATCTCGCGAAGAAAATTTCGAAGGCGAATTGCGTGATATATTAGTGCTCTTGTTTATACGTGCTGGTGCAATAAGTGCTTCTTGTTTAGCAATATATATATATATACATATATATATATATATTATTTGATTTAAATTCGTGTTAAAAGTGCGGATTTATGCTTAGTAAAATTCAAAAATATATTATGTGCATAGAAAAACAAAACAGTGCAAGTGTATTGCTTTGCTTTGGTGCAAACGAAGAAAAATGTGCTTAATATTTCACTGAAGTTACCCTTATACTCGATTGCAAATATTTCAAATAAAATCGACACATGCAGTGAAAGTGTATCGATATTATTTTTTTTAATACACAATTACATACATAAATATATAAATGTGTATGTTTCTTTTTAATAAAGATGTACGAATGTGAAACACCAATTAAATGAAAAATGCCATGTGTTGCACTATAAATATTATCCAATTATCAAAATCATCACCCTTTACTAACCCGAAATCTTTTCACGAAAAAAATGTTATGATATGTTTGTAAATACGTACTCAGTTACTTATTTATAAATTATATTATATAAAATTAACAACTTTAAAATGTTTTCTATATTCAATTTTTTTGTTTATTTAAGTCTGAAAAATGTTTTAAGTTAATATTATATATATATAGATGGGTATGTATGTATGTATGTATGTATAAATGCGTGTGTATATATAATTATATAAATAACAACAAATATATTATATATTACATACACTTTTTGATATAAGAAGATTTTCTGACGTTTCGAATGAGATGCATTGTACAAATTGTTTTCGCGAACTGTCTTTTTAGTAAATCGTTTAAAAAAATCTATGTTTATATATATATATATATATATATATATATATATATATATATATACGTACATACAAAGTATATAAAAATGAATAAATATATTTATTTATTTTTATTTACGTATATATATATATATATATATATATATATAAATATGTATGTATGTGTATATATAGTCTAAAATTTGTCTAAATCTCTAATAACAATAATAAATACTGTGTAAATTCGCACAGCATTCGTAAAAGTTTCTAACATCTATATGTATATAATGATATGATATGCTACGGATTATATCGTCGACTGGTTGACTTTCTCAGGGAATATATGTACTAACGCGTCCAAATTTCGAACTAAACTGAATACCCTGGCACAGTAGCCGGCGGAATATATTTCCAACCCCGGTGGTTGACGCACCGACCGACCGTTGAGGGGCATGCGACGCTGAGAAACGATTCGTGCCGTTAACAAAACTCCTCCGTATGAGCGGGGCGGTCTATCGACGAATACCATAGCACAGAGTTTTTGTTTTGTTATCCAGTTTTTTTCTTAAATGCAATAAGTTTTTGCATCATTAAATTAATATACATGAAATGCAAGATTTGTACGATAACTTTTAAAAGATCCATTTTATTTTTCTTTCATTTAGTCGAATTCTACTGATAATACATTTCTCCAAATAATTGTTTTTCAAGGAAAATATATTTTTCGAAAAAACTTTTAAATAGAATTAATTACCGAATGAATTTTTTTCTCGCTTTTTATTTTTAACTTTCTCCTTAAATAAGTTATTAATGTATTTAAAAAAAATGAAAAATGATTACGGATATGATGAATGATATGGTTTGACTGTGCACTCCAAATTTTTCAACTATATGACACTCACTTCTTCAATGTGAGGTCAGACATTATCTTGAAGCAATTTAAATTTCAATCTTTTCCACTTATACTTCATTTCAGAGATTTTCTGTTAGTAGTTGTCTACAGAATCTCAGGATTTAATAAATATAATACACTACACTAGTTAGGCAGTCAAACTGTAATAATTAAATTTTTATTGAAGTTCGGAATTATTAAGCCAGGTCTGAAGCTTCATCTTTATTCTTTATTTTACATGATCATCATACTAAACTCTTGTTTCTCTTGAATTACTATTCAATCGCGAAAAGTCTTTCTGTTGTTTCAGATAAATAGAAAATAAGTCACGTTCAATATTTTTCCTTTATACCATTTAGTTAATTCGTGGGGCACTTATCCAGCTTATTCATTTTAGCCATTTTACCGAGATAGTTATATAATCAATGTTGGGTTTATATGGTAGTTTTCGTATTGCTTAATAATTATTCTTCTCACAGAAGCGTTGAAAAACGACATATTTTACATGAAACATTTTCGAAAGAAAAATCTATATGACGAGTGAGTCGTCTAGGAAATTTATGAGTGATATTTCGAGTTTTCGTAACTGTATTATTATTTAATTTAAACTTATAGAAGATAATCAAAAACAGGTATCAGCTGTAAGTTTATAAAAAAGAATATAAAAATATAATATACAATAAATTGTATGATAGCTTTAATAAATGATAAATGCCTTTCATAGTTATTTCTCAAATGATATCATTTTTAAACAAAATGATGGATGTTATATGTATATAATAATTTAAAAAATTTCCAGCGAAAACAAAAGACATTTCATGTACATTAATTTAATATTTACCAGGTAATTTACACTTCTGAAAATAGCTGTGTTGTCGTGCCCACGAGCTATTTGCACATCAAGTAGTTTAATATACTTGCAATATTAATTTTCGGAAAGTAATGAGGGCTGTTCTATTTTAACAAGAGATATATGTGGTTTGCGTTCTACGCTGTGGTTATTTTTAGTATTTTATATATATATATATATATATATATATATATTTATAAGACAATAGAATATATCAATATAACAGGTAAACAAAATATTTATAACATATCTAGTTTTGTATAAAATTTTCCTAGTTAAAAAGAATACCAATTTGAAAATTTAAAACAACTAAATTAATTTCAAACAACTTAATATAAAATATTTTACTAATCGATGTTGAACATATTATTTTATTCATCTTTTTTGAATATAGTATTTTTGGAAACAGTCAAATGCAAGCCTGGACGCAGCGTCCAGGCTTACACATTTCACTCAAATATATTGTTTGTTACTTTGTTTCAAAGATAAAAAAATATGATATAGATGTTTCTGAATGACATGATTGAAAAAATTAAGTTTTATGTTCAAACTGTGTCTTTTGTATCAAATATGCGATTTTTGTCAAAATCATTAATTTATTTGAGAGACATATTTCAGTTGTAAAATATTAAAATAAACACCTATCCGTCATTCTTAATCAACATCTCATATCATTAGAATAAAATAATACTTCAAAATAATATTATTTTGTTTTATCAAAGGAATCAACCGCGAGTGAAAACGATTAAATATTTAATGACAACAGTGGTATTAGTATATTAATTAATTTAAAATCAGTTGATTCAGTTTGCTCGTTATTTTGTCTCGTATTAACTCTATTTATATTTCAAAACATATCGCTCGTGTCTTTATAGTTATTTTCTTAATAATATGAATGAAATTCATAAAGTTCTAAAAATAGCATCTTGGTTGTCTGTCACGAATTCATGAAACCACAAATATCAATTGATTCGTTAAAGTGTTAACAGCAATCAGTGTGTATATATGAAAATATTGGCGTTGTTATTCTCGTGAACTGTTATCGACTTCGTTCAACACTCGCGAATCCACCCCCGCCGTAGCAACCCCTACGTGAAACGCCGACTATATCATTGTAGCGGGGATAAAAGTTGAGAGGGGTTGATGCGGCGCTAAGAGGGGTCAACGGGGAAGTTTTGTTGAAAGCTCCGTCGCGAGTATAGAGGATTCCATTCAAAACCGAATGTTACATTTTTAGGCTGCGCGCCAAAAACGTTCAGAATGATACTATACGTGGAATATATATTGACGCATGCTACTGACATAACTCTCTGTGTGAGGCTCGATCTTAACGATGATTTTTCTAACGTGTTAGATGCCTGTACACGTACGTGTACGTTTTGTACATACGTATGAATGTGTATGAATACGTGTGTGGATGCCCGCCCGCGCGTATCGCACATACACACAAGCACATACACGTTCTAAACTTAAATGAGTCGAGAAAAGAGACCAGGATTTTTCAGACGGGCGATATTCATCAAAGAGATAAAATATTAGTTCGGTGATGTTAAAACTATCCTTCTTCTCGAAAAAAAAATACGATCCGTTCTAGAAATCATATATTTTAAATAAAATCCAATATCTATATTACCTTTTTTATAACATTAATCCTTGCGAATGTCATTACGAATTCCCGCAATGTTTAAGAGCAACTCCTTTTTATGAATCGAAATTTTTTTTAAAGAAAAGAATTTATTTATCATTCCAATATAAAAACTCTTATAACGTCGTGAATATAACAGAATATGTGGAATCGTAATATGGTTCATAGACTGAGAATGAAAACGTATTTCAATTAAATTTAAAATGTATCCATTTAAATATATTGTACATTTTCAGTGTCAGTATTTCGATTATATATACATTTCAGAAAATAATTTTTATTTCTAGTATACTAATAATTGCTAGAATTAAAATTTTCAATAATGATTTTTATATTCAATCAATATAAATAAATAACAATACTAACCATAAATGATTTATAACCTCGGCTAGATTGAACCTGTGGATTTTTTTCACTTTTTTACTTATTATCAAAAGTTTATGTATAAAAATCAATTTTAAATTGTTATAAAATCGGTTCAATTTCCAGTCTAGAGATTTTTACAATAGTAGTAAGAACATTTATTTGATATAATTTTGATTTAATCCGTCTAGTCCAGTATTATATATATATATATATAAAAAAAAAACACAGAGTTGTTAAATGATAAGTCTTTCAGTTCGTATTGAACGTAAAAATACCAGACAGGTTTTCACATAGATTTCGCTATACAATTCGCTGTTATTTATAAACATTAAAAAGTTAGATAGATGTTTCATAGTCAAAGTCGTATTAACATATCAATCCATGATTTTACAACTTTTAATGGCATATCAGTCGAAAGAATGTTTTAGATTCTCGATTTCTTCATCAGTTCTCATTTTACTCAGACAATTCATTAGTAGATCTTATTTACATTCAACTAAACCATATAGATAAAATTCTCCTGCTTATTTTTTATCTTTGTTCAGATCTCATTCCATTTGAATGTGTCTTTTCTAAATATTGATATTCATTTTTTACTATTCTTACTTACATTTTATACATATTTAAAATTTTTTTAGTATTGTTTATTTTTTTTAAAAAAATATAAGCTTTTTTCTGAAAATTAAGCAAATGCCTGTCCCTTTAACGCATTCAATTAAAACATCGTTCATACTTAAAATATATCTATAGTTTTTCCGTTTAAAAAACATTGCAATATTTTTTTTCTAATTACATCGCTTTCTGAGATTGAATACATGTGTTGATGGAACAAAGATGATCTCAAATTTCGATATTTTTTTGTATCATATTTTTTTATTTGATGGCCTAGAAAAGACAGTTTCTTTTAATGTTTATTGCTAACTTTCAAATAATATAGTGTAGAGAGATTTTATCACATTTTCCACGATTCTTTCGTAATGAATTTTTGTTAATATTTTAACCAGCTTTCCGCAATTAAACTTGCTGATTGTATCATACCAAACACGCTACGAAATTATCATTGATTCTTAATAATTGAAGACAATTATACGAAAAAAACAATTATTATTAAATTTTTCTTCTACAATGATTTTGTTGGTTATAATATTATTAGTTTTAATAATTTACTACCAGTTGGTAATTAATTGTTAATTATTAATAAATTATTAAATAGAAATAATATCTATCTGTAGGAAATGAAAAAAATTAACATTATTCGCTACATATAATGAGTAAAGTTAATACACTTCATTTGTGAATGTAGTTACAAAGTGGAATACTAGTTTATTAATCAAGTTCTCTGATTACATTTGTTCCCATACTTGTTTAAACCACTGTTTCCTTTTGAAACTCGTCGATCTGATAGAACAATATAGCGAATATTATCGGAAAAAAAATAATTTAAATGTATATCTGCATATTTGATTAAATACATTGCATTGAATTGAAATTCGATTCAATTATTTTTTTATATATTCAGTTGTATTCGAAATAGATTCATATGAAATATGAAAAATAATCATCACATTCTACTTTTATATATTTATGGCATCTCATTGTTAATTTAGTAATGTAGTTTTCAATATTTTTTTTCAGTCGATTTTAAACATTACAGATGTATATTCCAAATATTTAAAAAGTTATTTTCGTATTTGAACATTTTAGAAAGAGTACTTTTCATTGAAAGTTCCAACTCGTGTTGAAACATATTAGTTAATCGCTTGACATGGCAGATACTTAACTGAACGAATATTGAATTTCTCTTTCACAAATAAATTCATCGCTCATTCGCAGACTAACATGTGTCGATTCCTTTATGAAAAATTACGCAAGTAAGTGTATTTGAAAAACAAACGAATTGTAAAATAGTAAAATGGTCAAATACTATTTTCCTTTACTTCAATCCTTTGGTTCAAAATTCAAAATTTGGTTTTCTCCTCATCGCCCGTCGGTTTCGAACGTATTTGGTCGAGAAATGACTGACAGAGTCGTTCCATTAAAAACATTTGAAAAATACAGACAGGGAGAAGATGATGACAGCAAACAAAGTGGTCGTGTTGTCAATCACCTTGAGACGATTACAATGCCATTATCGACTACTGCGAATGTTAACGAAAAATTAATGTGAAACCGATGTAAAGTCGAATTGAGACGAGCTTTTTGACGCTCCTTCAAATTGAAATTTATAATTTCGGATATCAAAATCGATAAAACGTTTCGTCGATTTGTACGTTTGAGACTTTCTTTTGAAACTTTCTCGTACAATTTACACCTACGCATAATCTCATACATGGTGGTAAATCTTCATCTCGTTAACGTTTGTTTCGTTTGTGTTACTATGTGAATAGGTTATTACTCGGACCGTGTTTACTTTCGGCTCGAGTTATTACGTACGTACAACTTTATATACGTACACGAAGCGCAAATGAATTATCGCATTCAAACAAATTGCTAAAGGTTTTTGCATTATGCAAATAATGCCATCGTACTGTGGGAGTTGCTCGCAAATGAGACATTTATTCCTAAGGTCAATATATTGCCGCTTCGTTTTATTTCAGCACGGGACTCGTGGTCGTTGTTAAGAAAGTGCGGCGCGTGTGTTCGATGTTTGTTTAGGATTAACGAGCGTCGCGTTATCGTCGATTCAACACGTGCAGCGCGATTCAATATATTCACACACGACGTTCTTTTCTTACCATTTTAGACAATGTGGTACACACGACATTAAACAATAATCTCGATAATTGTTACAATTCCTATTTCTTTTATTTTTTGATATTTTATGGCATTATGGCATCCGCAAAATCTGCAAATAAAAACGATCATATTTTTTTATAAAATAAATATTAACTCTATCATTGCTTCTTATTAGTATCCTCTTACGAGTTATACATTTTTCAATTTTAACAGATTTACATTTTTAATTTGGAAAATATTGAAGACAAAATATTACACATCTAAAATATTCTTTAATCTTTTTCAAATATATACGCAAATATGTCAGACTAATACTGAAAAATATTACGAAGCAAAAAATACTAAAACATATTGATATATATATATATATATATATATATATATATATATATATATATATATATATATACATAACAATAACATTTTTTTATTGCTACTTCATCCAGCTTACCTGCCCGTTCCCAATACGATACGATCCAGTCTTATAAATTCAAATGATATAAAGCAATTTTTATGTCATAAAGTTGAGTTAATACATATGTATATATATATATATATATATATATATATATATATATATATATATATTGTAACTTATAGACAGTTTAAAAATATTATCAAATATCTATTAAACACAAAACATAATTTTACAAGAAGGCATTTAACTGCTACAATCGTCACTTTCTTTAAAACAATTTCATCAATTTATTAATTGTGGTTTCTTCTGTGAGTAAACCGTATAACCAGTTTACTTAATGCACACGTATACTCATATTAAATTATTCACAATACACGCTAGTATAACGCTTACTCTTTACATTATTAGAATAACTTTAATAATTCAAATACTGGATGAATTCTTTAAATTGTACAAAGTATGAAATGACGTTATATATTTGCATTCTACGAATTTCAAACAGTTTAATGTCAGTAATAATATAAGTTGTTGTGTAACTTCCATTTTCTTTATAATAATAAAAAAATAATAATAAAAGATGACAAACTTGTTTCGTACTTGTACAACTTCAAACAAATAATGTCGTTTATTCTCAGAGGAAATTCATTTTTAAAGATATTCTATGTATGATATGGCGTCTTCGACGAATGAAAAAGAATATTCGAGATACGATTCGCGTATATTCAAATAAATCATGTTCACGTATCATCACTCATCGTAACACATACATGTGTATACATGTATATATATATATATATATATATATATATATATATACATATAAACATGAGTGCAATTCTAAAAATACTAATAGTTTCATCTAATTTTAAGAAAAAACAAATGATAATACCAATTGTAGATCATTAAATGATTAATATAATCATCTTTATAGAAAAAATCCTAGACGTATTTCTGTGTTTACTTTTAAACGATACAGTAACAAATGTAAAATGTGAAACAAGGATTTAATTTTTGCAAATAAACTTGTGTTTGTTTATATACATATGAATATACATATGTATATATTCATACTTATATATATATATATACAGAAAGAATGAAGAAAAATATTCAAGCTATTGGGATTATATATACGTACCTTTTTTTATAAATATGCGTGGTTTTGTCATAGGACTAAATGTAGGATTAGGTAGGTAACGTACCGATCTAGCCACAAGCTTTACTAACTGGATTTGTGAAACATAGGGTTTGACCATATTCTCTTCGTGACTTCGTATTGCACGTGTGAGGATGAACTTTATATATAAAAAGATTACAGTGTATATATACATATATATATATACATATGTATGTGTGTATGTATGTATATGTATGAAAATTTTAATGAAACAATACTCAACAAACGACATAAACAATTTACATAAAATATATTCGAAAAAATTACAATGTACAAGTAATTAAGATATATTATATTCGTGAATTGAGTCTCTCATCCGTTCATTTACAAATGATATCGTTTGTTTGTACGGTTCGAAAATGACTCTTGATAAAGAGTTACGTAACGATTCAGTTATATTTAGGGTCGGCAATAAGTTCACAGCGGTAGTGAATAAAGCAAACAAGGAGTTTCCCATTGTTCCAATATGACCCGCCCGCGCAATTACTCGCAAAATCCTTTACACACTGTACGTTTAATAATTCTTTCTAGATAAAACATGCCTAAAACGTAACCGCACTTATTGAACTGTTTTTTTTAACGTACGAACTGAATGTTCGATGTGCTCTGTATTGTACTGTGCAAACAATCACGACCGCAATCAATATAGACGTAAGTAAAATGGATATCGCTAAATTTTGCCGCATATATATATATATATATATATATATATATATATATATATATACATACATACATACATACATACATAACTAGGTCGCTCTAAAATAGAACGACAACACAATTTATCAACAGCGAGAAATACTGGGACAATAAATGTGTATAAATGTAGATAAAATAAAAATTATAATGTTTCGAAAAGAAATAATGATACCATACAAGTTCTACTTCTTTTACAAAAATGATTTATTTAATTAAAACAATTTCTATTGACTTCAATACATTTCCTACAACTGTTTTTAGAATGTTAGTTCAATTGAATATTCGTTTTTAAATACGATGAGTTTATTAAAATTTTACTTTTATCTATTTTTCATCTTCAAACACTTCCTTCTTAGAGTAATTAAAACAAATATTTGAAAATGTGAAAATCAGTTTGTGGAAAAATCATACTGATTTTCTCACTTCTTAGTCCAATTATATGATTTACTTTACTGTCCTTATCTGTAGTAATTGTGAAATTGAAAATCATTCTATACCCATCTCTGGATTAGCAGATATGTAACAAATGATAAAATATTAACATGATGAGTATTGATATCATGTCTAGTTTTTTTAAACAACGCCTTAAAAAAGACAATGGAAGTAAAATCTATAAAAAATATTTCTAGTCACTTGTGTTGAACCTGAAATCTTTGTGCCTCTCGGCAGTATGAATACCAATTACAGAAACGCAATTCACGTGCGTAAAAATATCACAGAATGCAGATTTTCACTAAGTTGTAAAGTTTTTTATGTTCCTATATAGAACAATTTCACTCAGTTCAGTCAGCTCAATGTTAATAATAAAAATACAATCTCTAGATATAACAAAAATGTAAAACAAAGACACAGAAAAGATATAATTTAAAAAATAAATTAAACTTCCCAGAAAAGAATAAAATTCATTTACATTTCAATTTTCATAAAAATAAGCTCGCACTAACTGAAAATAATTAGAAAATTGAAAACGATAATAGAAAAAACTATAAATAGCAACTGAAGTAGAAAAAATAAACATAAAAGGACAAAAAATAAAATATATTAAAGAAGTTATTTTGTTGTATCTTTCTTTCCGAGTTCATATTTTTTACAATTAGTTTCGAATTCTTTAGGTAGAATTTTCAGAATTTTAAAAGTAACACTCGTGTATTCTTGAAATCCAAAAATATCAAAAGAATATATCGTGAGAAAAGTTCAGTAACATAAAAATAAATTGTTAAAACGCTAACAAAATATGTCAGTTATTTTTTAAAGTCTTTGTTCTATTTTTCAAGTTTATTTTTTTATAGAATAGTTTAAATAAAATTTTATACTATGAAAGAGTTACTATAGTTTACTTAATTCATTTATAAAAAAAAACATTGTAAAAGTTTTAATTGTAATAACATTTTAGCGATATTTTATACTGCAGTGTTCTTACTACGACATGTTTTTTACCACTAACTTTTATATAGCGGTGTTTTACAATGCTATATTTTCTCGAGATATTTTCACTATAACTCTTTATATATATATATATATATATATATATATGTGTGTGTGTGTGTGTGTTCGTATTGAATACATTTCCTTTTTCGAGCAGTTTTTTTTTAAATAATATTAATTTCGTCCGACAACTCTTACTAACCTAGCAGAATATTAAAAACTACACATGTTATTAAGTAATAGACTTTCAAAAGTATTTGTCTCTCTGCAAACCGTACTATTTGTCAAATGTTAATTCTTTCTTTGAAATTTACATCACGTAAAAAGGACTGAGACAGTTTAAAGTAATGGACATTGTAGTCTTCGGTAGCTTGCTCGTAAATTGAATAGTATTTAATATCGTTTTTATTATTTCTCTTTAAATTGATGACAATACGGATTCGAACCCTACCGACAAAGAAAATGTCTCAAGTATTTTATTATGTTTATACAGAATCGTATTCAGATCTTAAATTGCGGTACAAACCTCAGCCATACAACAGTACAAATATTTTTTATGTAAAACGTTTTGAAAAAATCTATTTAGAAAATAAAATGAGCAATTTATGAGAATTACAAACAAATAGTAGAGTAATGATACCATCATTTCGCATTGTTTTAAATTCATTTTCAAGGACTATTGCAATAAAAAGAAATAAATGACCGTAGATTCATTAAAATAGATAATTAATTTACAAGCACATATTATATATATATATATATATATATATATATATACACATACATACATACATACATATATAATAGTCCGCTATGTTATTATAAACATTTCAATTTTTCTACAAACATAAAGTATATTTTTTGAAACAATTCTTTTTATTAGTAACGTTCAATATTTTTGAGAACAAATATATTTCTTTGTTTTATTCAAATGATTTTCTATCATAAATAGTTTGAAAATATACATAGTTATATGAGAGATTTGTTACTACTATCTGAAAACCTTTATTACAAATAGTCTTGATAGATCGTTATCATTCATTCCAGCTACGTATTACCTTTATAAACTTAAAGTTTGGCCAACCCTGATAGATATATGTAGATTTACATTTTGTACATCTTGTGTGATTAATGAACTCGATAAAACAAAACTCGTGTCTAGAAATGGCTGAAATTTATCGTAAAATAATTGTTTTAGAAACGATGTCAGTCTTCCTGTATAAAAATCGTATACGGCTATATTTTTATCGAGCGTCTAATACAAATGTCTGTCTTTAAGTATCTTAACGAAGTAAAGCATTGATTATCGTATCATACGAAACATTTACACCGAACGTATTCTGATTTCATTTCACAGTCGAACACTTGAAAACATCTTTAAAGTTCTTTAGAGATTTCGTATACATTCTATTCAGAATCAGTTCCGTTGCTATAATTTTTTTAATATTCATATTGCATTATTCACTAAATAATTATACATTTTTAGCCACAGAGAAAGATTTTGTTGTTTGTATTCTTAATGAAACATTTTTTAATTCCATTCACATTCGATTCTAAAGCTATAAAAATATTTAAAAAAATAATAATTATCTTAATTAGATAATCAATTATAATATCACATACAGTCTTTTATAAGAAGATAAACAAATAAAAGTGAAAAAATATAATTGAAAAACTTATTTTAATTTTGGATTTATCAACTGAATTACTCAAATATTTTATTTTTAATACAATATTACACATTGTCATTAATATTTTTAACAATACAACTATATATATATATATATATATATATATATATATATATATATATATATATATATATATATTGAAAAAATCAGAGTATAAAAACAAAATATCATAATATTATGTATAGTAAAAAATTAAGATGAGGTGACAATGAAGCGTAAATGTCACATTTTTTTTTTGGTTCTTTGAACTGTTAAGGATTAATCATTAGTAAAGAAAGCTAAATACGTGACAAAATAAAATTTGATCACATTATAGAAAAAATCGTCTACATCGCCGTCAAATACTTCAGCTCGGTCTCTATATTTTATAAGATTTGTGAATAACCAAATCGATATTTTACTAAAATTAAAAAACATGAATAACTCTTCTCCCGTATACATAAAACCGTAGATATTTAAATATGTGTACACTGCAGTCTGTATAAATTAAAAAAATACGTATATATTGATTTGTTTTTTTTTCTAAAACACTTACTGTATTTTTCCGATTCTATCGGTTGAAATAAAAAAAAGCGTTTACAATTGAAATACAGACATTACTCAGATCATACTCAAACGATACAAAAATCGTCCGTTACGTACCTGAACATACACGAACCGGGTTCATCCGTTGTCCTTCGGAAAAACTTATTGCTCAAGCCGCTTGCTCGCAGCCAACATCTGCTGCGCTGCGGCTCCACTATTTCATTTCGTTCAACCGACATTTCTTCTTCACACCCTACGTGGGCTTTTCAAACACCTACGCATGGTGGCATTCGGCCTCATTTTAGTGCTTTATTTTCTCCTTGTTATATATAAATGAATTTACGTTTATATAGCTAATGCATTCACACATCCATACATACACACACAAACACACACACATGCGCATACACATATATTCCTCTCTCTCTCTCTCTCTGTATATATATATATATATATATATATATATACAAACATAAACAGTAACTCCCATAAACATTAAACCTTGATATTGTCACCATTTAAAACATAAAACGAAAATTAAGTTATAAAATGTTTATCTTTGCGACCAAGGTAAATTTCATAACTGAACCTTTCACTTTTTTACAAACCACAAGGATTTGTTCGGATCGAAGTCTATCATTTTTGCAACCAAATTATGACAGCGAATTCTGGTAAAGCTACTATCAAACATACTCTTCAAAATAGTCCCAGTTGACTATCGTACTTGTCTATTTTCTCTTTCCACGTTTCGAACATTTTTGAAATTTATCTTCAAGAATGCTTGTTAAATCTTTTGTCATACGCTTCTTTATGTGTTCCACATTTTCAAAGTAAGTTCTTTTTTTGGAAAGAGAAAAAGAGTCATATTTGGCAAAATATGAATATACCTTGACTCATGCTTCATTAGTTGAATTGTGTGTGATCTTAAAGCTTTATATCAAGACAAAAAGACTTAGACTGAAGATCTCCAAATGAAATTAACGTTGCTTCATACCAGTTTATCTAGGTGTATGTTTATTTACAGCTGTTTTTATGTATGATGTGTTTTATATACTATTTTTTCTCACAATTCTCCATCAATTCCTCCTCTTATGGAATCGTAATGTATTTTACATATATTTTATTACATTCGAACAAATTCTAATAAATGTGTTCTCATTATTATTATTCAAATAACTTCAAATAACATAAATTTCTCTAATTATGAGCAAAATCGATAGTGACATGTAATTAAAATGAAATCATAATCATAAAACAGATTGATATGAAAGAAATTAAATCCCATATCTGCGCATTTATCATCTGTACCTCCTTTACGGATATAAAACGTTAATTAATCATTCCAAACACGTAGGACTACATACGTCAACTCTCGTATATATTAAATCTGAATTTTATAAATATCCTATATAAAAGTTTCGCAGATGTTTCGCACTGTACGTTACGATCAAGTATTGTGTTACTTATATAATAGCTATAATATAATCCAATAAACAAACATCTACGAATCGCATTAATAATGCATGCGCTCTTGTAGTATTCAATTCGTGGTTAAAAAGACTCGTTTGCTATTTCATTTATCTGCCAGTCTTATGGTAATTCGGTCTCTGACGTTCGCCATAGTCTTATATATATATATATATATATATATATATATATATATAATATATATATATATATATAAACAGGGTAATTTATAATATAATCCAAAAATGAATTGTATATTTTAGTGTAAAATGGCAACAGAGTAAATAATATACATATACTGCTTCAAGATGCTTAGATTAATAACAATTAAATTTTTATTAGGTTTTAAATAGCTGTAATAATTATTTGTATTGAAAATATTTGAACGAAATTTCTGCAAGATGAATATTTATTTATTTTAGATTGTTTACTCAGTTTTAAAGTTATATTAACGCTGTCGGAATGTATCGATTGGAAAATTTCAAACAGTCATTTATGTAATACATAAGGCCATCCCTCTCAGAATTGTTTATGGTTTTTACAAAGTATTAAATATTAATATTCGAAAAAATCAACTTAAACTGGATGAAATTAATAGACTCTTTCTAAGATCCTTATAAAATATCTTTAAAAATAATATGATCTATCATGCGTTTTTACATGGTGAGATGTAAAAATCTTACCAGTTTTGTTTTTACGTAGAATTAATTTATTCTCGAATTTCCTAAAAAAAACCTTTATTTAAACTATTTAAATTGGCATATGGAACTCTTCAAAAGCTGTAATCGTTTCAGATTTTTATTCATAGTGAATTCAGCTAACGAAAAAAAAAATAAAAAAAAAAAAAACAAATAAATCAGTGTACATTGCCTATTTTAATTCATTTCAACAGTCTATTTGTCCAGAAACACATGCATTGGTTTTTATTTCAAATGAAACATGATTTTATTCAAACCTTTAACTATATCGCTACATATTCAGTTATATTTGAATAGAAATATCAATATATGGAATATATGTTAAAATATTCAATCATTCCATCCTCTAGTACATTAAAAATTTGAAATGAAAATGTAATTATTTTTTAATAGACTCGTTAGGTTAACTAATAAACAGCGCTATCAATATATAGTAATAATCTTATTAATATTTAGGCTTTATGTTTTATATTATTTCACTAGAATTTCTACTATTAAATAACAATTTTGAATTAAAAAATAATACTAGTAAAAATTATGGTCAAATCAATCAACTGCAAAAATAAAGGAATAAAAATAAAGACTCAAATGCTAACTGAATCTGTTTTGTATGTAATAAATTCAACAATGTAATTTATTTTAACGCAACAGTACAGCTTGTTCAGTATATATATATATATATATATATATATATATATATATCTGTTACGATATACCATGAAATTTACTTGATTTGTATCGAAATGTGTGCACAAAATATAATCACATTTCAAGAACATTTTCGAATGCTTGAAATAGAATGAATGGACGAGTACGTTTATGATCAGAAAAGAGCAGAGAGTATAGTGCAATGTTGAGTTTATAACCATTTATTCGAAACTATTATAAACTATACATTGTACAAGAACGATATGTCACAACGTTTTATGTCGTTCTAATTAATGCTATTTGTGATGGTAGCGAACTACTCTCTCTGTATATATATATACGTTATTCGCTATATTATTAGGAACGAATCGATACTGTCAGTTCATATTTGAAAATTTCCATATTTATATGAAAAAATTATATAATTATTCTTCAACTTGGTCTGTTTTTTTTATTAGACACTAAAACTTTATTTATATATTAAAGAATTCAAATTGCTTTAATATATTCATTTCTATTCTTTTGATAACTGAAACGAATATTTTCAATATAATTGCAAATTTTGAAACTGAATTGATTTTATTTGAAAATTTACTTATATATACACCATGACCTCAGTATTGAGCCCAATCACAACATTTAATTCTTGAAATTACTCGATTTTGACAACAGTTTTTTTACATTGTTGATTCAGCAGCTATAACAGTTTGAAAAATTGACTTGATATATATAAAGACTATGTTTTTTCTATCATATATTTTCTAATACATATAACAGGAAATAAAAAAAAGAAAAACAAAGCAGGTAATATGAACATATAATTAAATATTAATATATGAGATAAAGTAGAAAGTGAATTTAATTCCTCAATCAAACAAGAGAATGGACGCGGACCCAATTAAAAACATTATCTGAAATGATTTCCTCGTAGAAAATCACAAGGTGATTAATAGTTATTCTGGTGCAGATATACGGCTACTTTTTCTATTAATTGGCTCGGGTTTGTTCGAAATTGCATCTAGAATTACTCAAACAGACTCTTTTAATAGATGAAATCGCTTTTCAAATTTCAGATCGTCAAACGCTTTAAAATTATTTTATCTCTTTCGTAAAATATCAGGATTACTTATAATTTCTTTATTGTAACTTGATGATTGATGTGACATTTGTATATAATCTAACATATACCCTATATATATATATATATATATTTATATATATAAGGTTTATTAAATACATATATGCACGAATAATAATAATAATAATATCAGAAAATTCAAATGTATTTTTAATGTTTGTCGTAATTACTTGTAAAAATAAGTAAATACGATTATTTAATCAAATATATAGGTTACTCAATTTACGCTTCCACGTGCAAGTATTAAAAAAATTGCAGAAATTAAAAAAAAATATGTAATTTTTTAATACTTTCATGTGGGAGCCTAAATTGAATCACTCTATATAAAAAAATAAATTTATATATAGTATATATTTGGTATACATATTTATCTGCATAATATTTCGAGAAATAATCATATGGTTGATTTATATAAAGTATTTACCGAACTGAGCCTAATTAATTGCAATTTAGTATTCTATTGTGGATAATTGATCTTTAAGGTAACAAACTGGGCTTAGTGAATACGACGCACTTAACGATTCATATCAATAATTAATATTAACCATATTTGCGTATCTTATATATATATATATATATATATATATATATATATATATATCTTACTATTTCGTGTTAAAAATAATTTGAATATTGATTTTGTTGTAATTATTTTTCAAACTCTTAATACACTGAGTCGCCATCTGAGGAAATCAACAAAATGCTTTCTATTTTGTAAATACTTTCTATTAACAATACTTTCAATGGTATGTATCTTTTTAATAAACAAAGAAAAAGCAACAGACTGTCTTTACAAATTAAAAATATAAACTTAAATTATTAACTCGATAAATCTCAGGAACATCTTATTTTATAATCATGAAATGCTAAAAATCGGTACTTCAAAAATTAAATATATAATTGACACTATTTTCCATAATATCATATGTGTTGAGTATTTAATAATTTACAATACAACCAAATGTATCCAAGTTCTTATTGAAATGTGTTTCTTACTGTTGCTTAGCGAAATGTATATATATACTGACTGAAATAACAGCAGAGAAAAACATCATTGAATGCAATTCAATGATTAAAAACATCATTGGTTCAATGCAATAATTTTTTATTGTATTTAATGTCAATATATTTAATTATATTTGACTTAAAGATGAAAAAAAATTGTGTTGACATATTTCTTTATTTTTTTAAACTCTAGCACATCTTAAATGTACGTTCAGGTTTATGTGTAACTTTAATTATTTATCTTTTAATTAACATTCAATAAGTTTACTTTATAATTAAGATTAATTATAAAGTAATAAGTAGACATTTTATCAATTCTCTTATTAAGTTAAAAATATTCAAATTTCATAATATTATAAATAACATTTACCATAAAATAGTAAAAAAATATTATACATAAACTTCAAATGAATTCCTTTTAATTTTTAATTAGACCTCTACTAAGAAAAAGAAAAGTATGTATGAAAAAAAGATATTTTCTTTTTTAAACTTCGTGAAATGATTTTTTTTAATAAGTCTACCCTCAATACTGTGTATATGTGTGTGAATATAAAGTATGTTGGAAAATAACGACAAATTTTTGCACAATATCAAACGAAAAATTGTATGAAAAAATGAAGTAGAGGTATATGTAAGAGCTCACAATACGTACTGTTGAACAAACACCTCAGGGGCTCAAAACACTACGAGGCATTAGATCAGCTGGCTGTCTAGGACAAAAACTTCAACGAAGTCCTTCACGATTTGTTCGAATGCGGGGGAGGCGGACATCATTGATCGAATTTCTTGAAAGCATGGATGATGTTGCATGAAATGATGCGCTTGCGCGTTTCATATACTCACACATATACATTCATATACAACCGCTTCGTTGCATTCATACAGCTTTGCATGAATATATATATATATATATATATATATATATATATATATATATATATGTGTGTGTGTGTGTGTGTATATATATATATATATATAGACGAACTTTCACATATAAAGCTGACCAAGATTTCGTTAAACGTCGTCACCTTCAACATTGTCGTATCGAACGACATTTTACTATAAAAATACAAATCATATTTTTATATTACATACGTGCTAGAAAGAATTTCGAACGGAGATTAAATATTTATAGGACGATAGTAAAAATTCGTACACGTATATTCGTTACCTGTCAAATATGATGTCGAAACATGACACGTTCATTTTTGGTTTTCCTCTATTTTTGCTACCATTTTTGTTAGTTTATAAAATATTTACTTTTTATAAAGTAAATAAATAAATACAATCTATTTTTAATATTTTCTTTATTTAAGTTTTCCTGTTATTTACAGTGTCTACTTTAATATTTAGAAATGTTTTATTTTGTATATCATTGCTAGTTCTATTCTTAAAATATATTCTTTATTTATCCATTTTATGATATATCACTTAACATTTATAACTTGCTAAGTTTAAGATTTATCATTTGATTATAATAGATAATTATGTATACTATAATATACTATCTCATCCTCACATATTATCCCTACTGTTTTTTTTTCTTTAATTATGCCCATAATTGCTTTCTGTGTTATGAATAAATAATTTATCTTCTTCATTTCTTTAGTTTAGTTTGTCTATTATTTTCGTTACTTACTAAGTTCTACATTTTTTCTGATGTCTTATGTGTATTTCTAATCATCTATGACATATATGAAAGATATGACAAAAAGAAATAGAATTGTATCAGTAAAACATTTATTTTTTATAAAACAGTTATTTTCTACAAAATAGAACTCAATAGCTATGACACTCTTTTCAATTTATATATATATATATATATATATATATATATATATTCCTCTTTTTAAATTTTCGTAAACAAACGTATTTCAAGTAGAAAAAACTGTTTTATTTATAAAAAAAACCTACAATAATATATTTTGCTTTGTATAAATATCTTCCTCTATTTTATATTAATTATTAATATCCTTAAATGTTTAAATCATTTTATTAATAAAACTTTTTAAATATAAATAGCTATTTAAATTTTGTATACTCTACATTATTGTATTTTGAATTTTTATTTCCTTCATCCTTGAATTATCTTTTAGGTCATTTATAATCTTAACACTTAATTTCTCTCGTACTTTAATTAAGCTATCTCGTAGAGCGCTAATTTGAAAGCACTAAACTGTTTTAGGAGATTAAACACGTCATTTATTTAAATTCTTATATGGATGATTCGTATATAAGTATTCAAGTAGAAGAAAAAGAGTTTTTATTTCTATTTGAATGCTGACAGTTTATAGATTCGCATTATATTTTTTGAATACTTCATTTTTCAATTAATTTAATAAAAACCACATTAATATGTTTGTCATCTAGAGCCTATTTCATACTATAAATATTGTTCCAGTGTTAGAAGCTCTTTGATATATATATATATATATATATATATATATATATATATATATATATATATATATATACATATAAATATTGAATACATGTCCAAATATTAATTTTAGAACATAAATTATTGAACATTTTTATTTGAAAATGAATTTAGTAACAGTACCAAAACTAAATTGTATTTTTTAAGTTAAAAAATAATAGATTTGAGAGAAATTATATATATATATATATATGTGTGTGTGTATGTATGTATGTATATATATATATATATATTTCAGACTCACAAATATTAATTTTTGAAATCTTATATAAAATAATGTCGTAAATAATAAATTGGTTTATGATACAACAAGGATATCATTTCAGTTTATATTTTTTTACAACATGTATACATTAATTTTTTACATTTTATAATTATTAAATAAATAAAGAGAAAATATGTTTATTTATAAAACAATAAGTATTGTACTTCAATCGATTTTTTTAGCATGTATACTAATTTCATTTTTATAGATGGTTAATACATTTTTAAGTTAGATATAAATAAATATATTATTTAAAATAATGATTTCTTTTCAGGCAAAATGAATATTTGTTCATAAATTAATCGGTATCCTGGATAAATTTTTAAATTCACCAATGAAAGATTTTCTAAGATAAATATTTATCATCATTCATAACTTTTGGTAAGTGAAACAGACTTTACCTTCTTTTGAAAGAAATTTTATACGAAAAATTCAAGATTACTTTATAAGTATAAGCATATAGAATCAAGAGTACAATTTTGAAATAAATGTTTAGTTTAAAAATAATAAAAATATTTTTCGTGAATGTTCAGTCTTTCTTAAAGACATTCGTGTCTGAAATGAAGGCGCATTTCTTATTATTATAAATAATATAATGTTTTTTTTTTGATTATATTTTTAGTAAAATAATGATGAAATGTAAACAAATTGAATTTATTCTCAGGGTACAGCTTGTACTTTTCTTAATTATCTAATCTAAAAACTTGTTAAATTATTTACAATCATCAAAGCTCTTACAAAACACTTCTATAAAAAAATACCATTTTATTATTTATTTTCCAATAATAATAAATCTTGATTGAAAATTGATACAATCATTACACATTTTCAAATTAAAATACTCGATCAAACTTTATTGAAATGAAATATTGTTTTTAAAAAAGTGATATAATTACAACGCCTTTTCAAAATAAACAATTACAAACAATCTTAAAAAAATCCGAACGAACTTCTTATACAAGCTAATATATTCTTATTAAAATCCATCGGATTGATAGTTAACAGACTTCGGAATTTTATAACGATCTAATTAAAGTGAGCAAGCTCGTTGTAAAGAATCGATATCAGTTTGTTTTCATGCACGAATCACATCCAATAAGGTAGACGTTCTATTTGGATTTGTACACGTGCAATTTTCCGACAGTGATAATCATTATTTTTGAAAGAAAAATCTGTAATAATTTCAGTAATTTCATTATATTAACAAATTAAAAATTATAAAACATTTAATCATTTTATTTGTTAACAGAACATATTGAGAAAATAAAGCTAATTAGTGTAACCTGTTAAGTTGAACTCATTGTTATTGAAATGTAAGATTTAATTTCATATCAAATGATCATAGATTAGTCTATTTGTACGAAAATTCAACCTACTCAATGATTTCATACAAAATCGCTGGGCGGATATAGATTCTTATTCTTATAAATTTACTACCGAGTCCTATAATGGTTCCTGTTTTTTGACTACCTTGTACCCCAAATTATATTTCATTATATTTTAATTTTTTATTTAATGATAAATCATTAGCTTTGTATACCCATTTATTTTTTCTAACTGAAGTACTGTCGAGTACCATATATAATTTTCTGCACTGAAGCTTAAAAATATTTTGATTTACTTTCCAGTTTATTTCATTGAAATATATCATAAAAACGAATCGCTCCAATACTTTTTCTATCAACTGTAACTGACATGTAAACGAACTTATTCAACACACAAACGAAACGTTATTTGTGTGCGTGTACGCATACAGATTATCGACTTTCGAGATTTGTTTTCGTACATATTTGAATTTGCTTTAATGTGTGCGTGTTCAAATATATATGTTTGTGTATATATATATATATATATATATATATATATATATATATATATATATATATATATATACGGAAATATGTACATACATCGTTATTTACTTCTGTACAACAGTTGTGCATGAACTATTCCTTAATATCAGTGGAGACTAATGTTTCAATATTATTTACATTTCATTGTTTTCTGCAATGAACGTACGCAGTACGAATCAACAGATGACTCTTGACACCGATATCCATTCATGAAATGTTCAGTCAGACGCACGCGTACGAGTCAAAACTGAAATTCAGTTCCCCTATGACCCCGTTTGTCGCAATCGTAAGCTGAAGTACACTGTATATATATCAGAATGATTTCCACACTGTGCCTGGCGAATTTTCCAGACGTATACATTTCAATCTGTATCTTTGTTTTCTTGCATCGATTACTTTTTTTTATAGCACTATCAAAATTTACGAATTTTTAATTTTAATTTGTTTAATTAAAACTCTCACCTAGTATATACAAATACAAGTATTGACGCCATTAAACGTAACAAATTTTATATAATTTTGATGCTTATTTTAATAAGCTGTGTATTAAAATCCTAAATAATAAATAGATTTAAAAAAAAAGAAATATTTACATTTCCAGAAATTCCGAAAGTTTTTATTCATCAAAGTCTTTATAATTCAATTTTGAAATCCATGCGTATTTTTGATATTTTTTTATACAAGAGAAATAAAAAGAATTTTTTTAATCAATAGTATATATTCTTTCATTATCAACGAATTAGTATTTTCTTACTGCCTGTTTTTTATTAACATTAACTTTGATTTTGATGTGAAATAATGTTAAATTGGTCTTTCTATTTCATCTTAATTTGGAAAATCAAATTTTAAAAAATATATAAGTTCCCAAACAAATAATAATTATTTTAGATAATATTCTGTAGTAATTTTCTGTAGTATTGATCATACAGTGTGTGATTTTACATTATCGTATTGAAACAAAGCTATTTTCTATTCACTAAGCACAGACGTTTTTAATTAATTCCAAGTTAAATTTTAACAGCTGTCGACAATATAGATATGCATATAATATTTCATTCATACCAAACTGACAAAAATACTTTATTGAAATGAAATATTCCTTTACTGTTGAATTGGTCCTTTTATTCTCATCTGTTCAGTGTCCATTTCTTACAAAACTTTAATAGAATACCCATTTTTTATCCTCTGTCATGAAACGATCAAGAAACAATGTCTTTATGTGGTGAATTAGAAGAAAGGTGCATATTTTCATTCGTTATTGACTATTGTACCCTCTAATAACTTATCTAACACTCACTGAAAACTAATTCACTGTGAATTCACAAAACTAGTCCTAAATTTATTGTTAACTGAATAGGGCATTCATCTCTTCTTCTACAATGCTTTCGTCTTCTGTGAACCTTTAAAACTATTTCTGGCCAATCTTTACACTGTTGATATAAAACTATTCAGAACATTGTTGATAACTCTACAGGACATCCAGAATATATCTAATCTTTTATTTTCCGAAGAGGCATAGTATTATATACGTACATACATACATACATATATATATATATATATATAATTAATCAATGTATTTTATTTCTATTGATTAAATCGCACTATCATTCATCCAAATAAAATATTTCAGTTCTATCCAATTTATCTCTAATACTTAAAAAATAATTAAACACATTTTCAATAAGTAATAATTGATGCATTTTATTAGTTTTATATGTTTCAAAATTGATTATATTGAATTGTTGTCTATCTTAATAAAATTGTAAATAAAAAGAGACAACAAAAATGATATAGCCGAAAATGAAATTCGATATTTGTATATACCTTCATAAATACAGCATCAATTCTAGTGTATTCGTTTAGTTTTATCAAATAACATATTGTAATTAGTTTTATTTGATGTCAAGCAGTCAAAGAGTGTATCTCAAACCAATTCCGTCAGATGGTAACACAAACTTCTGTAGCAAAAATCGAAATTTGCTATTCACTACCAGATGATTTATGTTCTCGTTAAGATTTTCTTTTATACTTAAAAATATTTTGATGATTAACAAGAACGGATCATTTACTGAAAAAATAAAAATGACTACTAATTCATTAAGAAGTTTTCTTAATGTTTAAATTAAAAATAACACTTTATTTAAAAAAATATTATTCCACTTCACACAAAAGTATAAACTATCTAAGCGCTATGAGTATAAAAATAATCTTAAACAATAATTAAAGAAAAGCAATAATCAATTATTCGACATTTTTAACTTGTAGTATGTGAAGTAAGTGGACAATTCATTTGTGAAAGTGTACGTGTGCATTACTGAAATATATAATTTTTAATACATTAAAATGTGTATATATTTATTTTATATGGTATAAATTTTCATCTTTATATGAAAGAATTTTCAATTCTTTACATTTCATATAATGAATAGCCAATATACATAATTCTATTATAACGACAAGCAATAATACACTGATATATCAAGCTCTTCTATAACGACTCGTTTTCACGCCGATATACATGGGTTCTATTATAACGGATACTTTATTTCATTTAAGAATATATGCTATAATTTAGAAATATTTCTCCAGTCATTGATCGCAACTCGACAATCGAACACAGCACGAAAAAAGGTTAAATTACCTATAACATTTTTTTTTTGAATAATTGTCGCCTTTTAACATCTTTAATTAAACATCGATTTAGGAAGGAGTATAATACACTAATTTTAGACGAATTGTTGCACGATACTTGCAAAATGTTATCACAAACTAAACATTTGATTGATATTGAAAAGAGGGGTCAATTCTTTTCTTTAAAATTCTCAGCTATGTATATATATATATATATATATATATATATATATATATATATATATATATATATATATATATACTACTCCGAAAAATAATCAAAATACGACTTACACGATAGCCAAAAGATAATAAAATACTCATTCTTATTTTGAATAAATAAAAATAAATTATTCGAATAATATTTAATTCATAATATATTTTAAAAATAAATTCATCAATAAATGATTTAATTAAATAAATATCCTTGCTACAATCAAACAGTTGAATATATTGTTACACCAAATCTCAATGAAAAGTATAGAATACTAAATAATTTATAATTGAATTTTGCTGTTGATATAAGTATATATAGGTTCATATAGATATAAATGGCAATTTAAAAAATAACTTTTGGATAAACAGTGCTGTGTATATCATAATTACAAATATTTATAACATGGCTTCCGATTTTCCATTAAAATATAATTGATCGTATATGTACAGAATTAATGCACTGAAATTTATCCTCGCAACTCATTTAATTTGAATTGTTATATAGAATTAAATTAGTATAATTGTTTTTTTATACTCTATCTATCTTTCTTCATTCAATGTTAAGCTAACAGGCTAAAAGCAAGAGCAATAGATCTAGTGTACACATTTTGAAATGTATTGAATATTTCCCATAATGTCAAATATATCCAGCCATGCGTATATGCATTTAATGTGCTGTGTTTGACCACGCCTCCCCATAATATGCACTGATCTTTATAGAATTCGATCAGTATTGTTGATATTTTCCATACTATCTATCATTTTCTAATCGATGTTGTATGCAAGTGGTGGAAATAAGAGCGACCGATCTAATTGTCAAATTAAATATGTAATGAATATTTTCAATAGTGTTTCATATTAAATTTATACATTGAACTTGGCCACACCATTTACCATGCATATACTGCTTTAGTGAATTAATTCAGATTATTTGTATTTCGTACTCTAGCTATCTTTTTTTAATAAATGGTGTATTTCAGAAGTGGAAATAAGAGCGATCGATCTATTTGTCAAATTAGATATGTAATGAATATTTTCAATAGAGTATCATATGTATGTTTATATTAAATTTACACATTGAACTTGACCACACCTTTTTCCATGTATATATTGCTTTAGAGAATTAAAGCAGTATTATTTGTATTTCGTACTCTAGCTATCTTTTTTTAATAAATGGTGTATTTAAGAAGTGGAAATAAGAGCGACCGATCTAATTGTTAAATTAGATATGTAATGAATATTTTCAATAGTGTTTCATATGTAGTGTTTATATTAAATTTACACATTGAACTTGGCCACACCTTTTCCCATGCATATACTGCTTTATAGAATTAAATTATTATTATTTGTATTTCGTACTCTAGCTATCTTTTTTTAATAAATGGTGTATTTAAGAAGTGGAAATAAGAACGATCGATCTAATTGTTAAATTAGATATGTAATGAATATTTTCAATAATGTTTCATATGTAGTGTTTATATTAAATTTACACATTGAACTTGGCCACACCTTTTCCCATGCATATACTGCTTTATAGAATTAAATTATTATTATTTGTATTTCGTACTCTAGCTATCTTTTTTTAATAAATGGTGTATTTAAGAAGTGGAAATAAGAGCGACCGATCTAATTGTTAAATTAGATATGTAATGAATATTTTCAATAGTGTTTCATATGTAGTGTTTATATTAAATTTACACATTGAACTTGGCCACACCTTTTCCCATGCATATACTGCTTTATATAATTAAATTATTATTATTTGTATTTCGTACTCTAGCTATCTTTTTTTTAATAAATGGTGTATTTAAGAAGTGGAAATAAGAGCGACCGATCTAATTGTTAAATTAGATATGTAATGAATATTTTCAATAGTGTTTCATATGTAGTGTTTATATTAAATTTACACATTGAACTTGGCCACACCTTTTTCCATGCATATACTGCTTTATAGAATTAAATTATTATTATTTGTATTTCGTACTCTAGCTATCTTTTTTTAATAAATGGTGTATTTAAGAAGTGGAAATAAGAGCGACCGATCTAATTGTTAAATTAGATATGTAATGAATATTTTCAATAGTGTTTCATATGTAGTGTTTATATTAAATTTACACATTGAACTTGGCCACACCTTTTCCCATGCATATACTGCTTTATAGAATTAAATTATTATTATTTGTATTTCGTACTCTAGCTATCTTTTTTTAATAAATGGTGTATTTAAGAAGTGGAAATAAGAGCGACCGATCTAATTGTTAAATTAGATATGTAATGAATATTTTCAATAGTGTTTCATATGTAGTGTTTATATTAAATTTACACATTGAACTTGGCCACACCTTTTCCCATGCATATACTGCTTTATAGAATTAAATTATTATTATTTGTATTTCGTACTCTAGCTATCTTTTTTTAATAAATGGTGTATTTAAGAAGTGGAAATAAGAGCGACCGATCTAATTGTTAAATTAGATATGTAATGAATATTTTCAATAGTGTTTCATATGTAGTGTTTATATTAAATTTACACATTGAACTTGGCCACACCTTTTTCCATTTATATATTGCTTTAGAGAATTAAATCAGTATTATTTGTATTTCGTACTTTAGCTATCTTTTTTTAATAAATGGTGTATTTAAGGAGCGGAAATAAAAACGATCGATCTAATTGACATGTCTGACGTATTAAATATTTTCTCTTGTATCGCATACGTACCGCGTGTATATGCATTTAATGCATTTACCAGGCCTGGCTCATAATATACACTGTGTATAATTTATATTTGTTTATTGATTTTTCGACCCTGCCTGTTCTGTTTCGACTAATGTCAGGTTAGAATGATGGACACAAGAGTTTTTGACCTTATGACATTTGCCCTATAGTTCCTTTAACATACACTGTGTGTAATTTATATTTGGCTATCGATTTTTTTCTGCTCTGCTTGTTCATGTTCAGTCAATATTATATTATAGATTTGATGTGTAATAAGAAATTATCCTTATTTCATGTATTTAAAAGAAATCTATGAATAAAAATTTACTCATTCGTCTTTATTTATAACATTTTATTTTTATACTACATAGTATTTTTTACTAATTTAATAACCGAAATTTTACAATGTACAACTATAATTTTATTTTCTTCCCCATAAAACATGTTTGGGTTTTATTGATCACAAATTAATTAGATTTAAATTCCCAGTAAAGTCGGCTAGTGAATTAAAATAGAAAAAGTTATATTATAAAAGTTCAATGGAAAATGTGAATATTAAATTCTGTCATAGATTTATTATAAAGTATATAAGCAGATAGTAAAAAAATAAATTAGTTTAAATATTAGTAATATAATAAATATTGTAACATTTTCAAGGAAAATTAAAATATAAAAAACCTCATTTATAATATAATCTTATCTCAAAATAAAGAACAAATATATTATTGTTTTTATCATCAAACGTTGTAGTTCATAAATTAATTTGTGTTTTAATTAGTTCCGAACAAACTCATAAATGTTTATTGTTTCATTAATTTATATTAGAAAAAAACATAGTACACCGCTGTACATTTGCGAATAACTTATTTGTCAGCGGAAATCCGTGATCGAACATTAGTTCGAACACATTTGACAGTAGTGTCACATTACGGCATGTCTAGAGTTTTATGACTCTACTTGTAGAGGGAAACACCCTACGGTATTGTCGATTGTCTGTCGCTCAGATTGTATTCTGAGCACCTATGTTTTTGTATATGACGCTCGTTCGTTTTTAATTTACTGTTGAATGAAACCTAAAATATTTTATTATAATTGTTTCGTTCATATAATGTTAATAGTATCAGATAACAAAATTTATTCAGTGTATTCGAATTGTATGATACGCGTGTGATTACTGAAAGGGCGTTGTTCTGAATTAATTGTCGTGTTACGATCAAATTGATTCGAACACAAATAAATACAAATTAACCCGTACAAAGCAGATATGCAACATTATCCAGTTTATTGGCATTAGCCCGACTAGATATCGGCGGTTTTCTTTTTATTTGTCATCCAACGTCTGGGGATGGCCGGCATGGAGAAGGTCTCTTTGGCGGATGCTCTGTCAAACGTCGATGTTCTCGATGAACTCACATTACCAGACGAGCAACCATGCATTGAAGCACAACCTTGCTCGGTCGTGTATCAAGCGAATTTCGATACGAATTTTGAAGATCGAAATGGATTTGTTACAGGAGTTGCAAAGTACATCGAAGAAGCTACCGTCCATGCTAGTTTGGTGAGTTGTTTTTGCATGTATATATATATATATATATATATATTGTCAATTTACAACTTGAGAAATTCTGGAATTTTCAGAATGAACTATTAGAAGATGGTCAGGAACATGCAGTTATGTTATACACATGGCGATGTTGTTCACGTGCCATACCACAACCAAAATCAAATGAACAGCCGAATAGAGTTGAAATATATGAAAAGACTGTTGAAGTTTTGGCTCCTGAAGTGAATAAACTTTTAAATTTTATGTATTTTCAGGTAAATTAAAAATTACTATACATATGTATATATATATATATATATATATATATATATATATATATATATATATATATATATATATATAATATGTATAAGTTACTAATTATTAAAAAATATATCATTTATTCATAGAGAAAAGCAATAGATAGATTTTCTGGAGAGGTGAAAAGATTATGTCATCAAGAAAAAAGAAAAGATTTTGTATCAGAAGCCTATCTATTGACACTGGGTAAATTTATTAACATGTTTGCTGTTTTGGATGAATTAAAAAACATGAAATCAAGTGTCAAGAATGATTATTCTACATATAGAAGGTATCCTATATTAAAATGTATATATTTTTTATTTACAATTTTGTTTATACATTGTTATTTTTAAGGGCCGCACAGTTCTTGAAAGTTATGTCAGATTCACAAACTCTGCAAGAATCACAAAATCTGTCCATGTTTCTAGCAACACAAAATAAGATACGGGACACTGTGAAAGAAAATCTTGAAAAAGTACCAGGCTACGAAGAACTATTAGCTGATGTGGTTAACATCTGTGTTCACATGTTTGAAACAAAGATGTATCTGACTCCGAGTGAAAAGCACATGCTTGTGAAAGTAATGGGATTCGGTTTGTTCTTAATGGACAGTGAAATGTGCAACATCAATAAACTAGATCAGAAAAAAAAATTGAAACTCGATCGTATAGATAGAATATTTAAGGTATATATACTTTATTCACTTTTGATGTCTCTTGATTAGTTGTGTTCTTATTTGTACAGAACTTGGAAGTTGTACCTTTGTTTGGAGACATGCAGATTGCACCTTTCAATTATATAAAACGAAGTAAACATTTTGATCCAAGCAAATGGCCATTGTCGAGTTCAAATAATGTATCTCCTCAAGCAGATTTAATGGTTAACCTTCCACAAATCAGGGAAGATCATGTTAAATATATTAGTGAATTGGCAAGATACAGTAATGAGGTATGTAATTTAGTTAAGCTTTTCTGTGTGCTTTTCAACTAATAGCAATTTATTAATTTCTATAGGTGACAACCACATATAAGGAGAGTGGAAGTGATGCAGAGAATAGAGACACTGCAGAACTTGCTCTACGTGGTCTTCAGCTTTTATCTGAATGGACAAGTGTCGTGACTGAGTTGTATTCTTGGAAGCTATTACACCCGACAGACCATCATCAAAACAAAGAGTGTCCAGCAGAAGCTGAGGAATATGAACGGGTCTGTATGAGCATTTATCGTGTTTTAGCATTGTTACTAAATTATTGTTTTATTTATAGGCAACAAGATACAATTATTCTGATGAAGAAAAATTTGCACTAATTGAAGTGATAGCAATGATCAAAGGTCTGCAGGTATTAATGGCACGTATGGAGACAGTGTTTACAGATGCGATACGTCGTCATATTTATGCTGAACTTCAAGATTTTGTACAGTTATTGTTGCGTGAGCCATTACGTAAAGCTATAAAGAACAAAAAAGATTTAATACGTAGTATTATAAACTCTGTACGAGAAACTTGTGCTGACTGGCAACGAGGTGTTGAACCACAACAGGATCCTGCACTCAGAGGGAAGAAAGACACTGATAATGGTTTTGGGATTAAAGTACCAAGACGTAATGTGGGTAAGTCATTAGAATTTCTATTTGATGAAATTAGAGCAGCAAAGTGTTTAACCGTATTTCAATTACTTTAGGCCCTTCATCAACACAGCTGTACATGGTACGAACAATGCTAGAATCTTTGATAGCTGACAAGTCTGGAGGAAAGCGAACATTAAGAAAAGATATAGATGGTCAATATCTTATTCAGATTGATCAGTTCCACAAAACTTCTTTCTATTGGAATTATCTTCTAAGTTTCAGTGGTATGATAAAAACAAGCAATATTTGTAAATTTGCATTGTACTTAGTCATATATATATATATATTTATATATATATATATATATTAATTCATTATTTTTTTTCTGTATTCAATTGTATTTATCTGTGTTATGTTTGTTTTTGTCAAAGTTTTACATAATTGATTTGTCCTTTTTTTAGAATCTTTACAGAATTGTTGTGATCTATCTCAGTTATGGTATAGGGAATTCTATCTTGAAATGACAATGGGCCGCAGAATTCAAAAATGCACTGTCAGGCACCATCACAATGAAGAGTGCAGTGATTTAGTTACAATGGAGAAACGTATTCAATTTCCGATTGAAATGTCTATGCCATGGATTTTAACAGATCACATTCTCAGAACAAAAGAGCCTTCGATGATGGAGTTAGTATTGCATTACATCTAATTTTAACACATACTAAATAAACATTGTTTTCAGATATGTTCTTTACCCTTTGGATTTGTACAACGATAGTGCACTTTATGCCTTAACAATATTCAGAAAACAGTTCCTCTATGATGAGGTTGAAGCAGAAGTTAACTTGTGCTTTGATCAGTTTGTTTATAAACTAAGTGAACAAATTTTTGCCTATTACAAACAATTAGCTGCCAGGTACATAATGCTGATAAAAATCGATGCATTGGTCTTAATAATGAAGATAAAATAAATACTGGCATTTGTTTCTTTTATAGTATACTTCTTGACAAAAGATTTCGTGTTGAATGTGTAGCTCTTGGTGCATACTTACAGCCTTATCCTCGAGCAAACAGATATGAAACTCTTCTCAAGCAACGTCACGTTCAGCTCCTCGGCCGTTCAATTGATTTAAATAAGTTAATAACACAACGAATAAATGCTGATATGCAGAAATCCCTTGATTTAGCTGTCAGTAAATTTGAAGCTGGGGATATTACTGGCGTTGTGGTAATTATTGTTTAAGTACATTATGATTATTAATATATTTGAATTTAATAAACATCAACAGGAACTCGATGGATTATTACAAGTCAATCGACTATGTCACAAACTACTTAGTAAATGGTTGGCATTGGATGAATTCGATGCAATGTTCAGGGAAGCAAATCATAATGTGCTTGCACCTTATGGACGTATAACCCTACATGTATTTTGGGAGCTGAACTATGATTTTCTTCCAAACTATATTTATAATGCTGCCACAAATCGGTATGAACATATTATGTAATCAGTAACAATTATATTAATAGTAAATGGAATTTTAGTTTCATAAAAACAAGAGGAATTCAGTTTACATCTCAAGTACATAGAGATAAACCACCACAAATGTCATACCATTATTTGTGGGGCACAAAGGCTCTAAATCTTGCATATACCACACAATATGCCCAATACTCTGGTAAATAATATTTTTGTTCATAATAAAATAATATTGCTACTTAAAATCAGTGAGATATTTTTGTTAGGTTTTGTTGGGCCACAGCATTTTCATAAAATGTGTAAATTATTGGGATATCAAGGAATTGCTGTTGTTATGGAAGAGTTATTGAAAATTGTTAAGAGTTTAGTACAAGGAAATCTGCTGCAATTCACAAAAACTCTTATGGAAGCAATGCCGAAACTCTGCAAATTGCCAAGATATGAGTATGGATCCCCCGGTAATTAAGTAAACATTTGACAAAACTAAAACAAGAATAATAATTTTATTTGATTATATAGGTGTTCTTGGGTACTATCATGCACAACTGAATGACATAGTCCAATATCCTGATGCTAAAACTGAACTGTTTCACAATTTTCGAGAGTTCGGTAATACAATATTATTCTGTCTTCTGATGGAACAAGCTTTATCACAAGAAGAAGTATGTGATCTTTTGCACGCTGCACCATTCCAAAATATTTTACCAAGGCCGTACTGTAAAGGTAAGTTAACTAAATTTTTTTATTGGTTAAAATATTTTCTGATTTAATTCTTGTTCTTATGTTAGAGGGAGAAAAACCAGAAACAAAGCAGAAAAGATTAGAAGCAAAATATGCTGCCTTGCAAATTGTTCCAAACATTGAAAAATCTGGTACTGCAAAGGTTAGACATATACAGTTTGATCTTTTAAAAGATTGCCAAATAGTATGTTATGATTTCAGCAAGCAATGATTGCAAGGGAAGGAGATCTGCTCACTAGAGAACGTTTGTGCTGTGGCTTATCGATCTTTGAAGTTGTTTTGAATCGTCTGCGTAGTTTTCTTGATGATCCGATCTGGGTTGGCCCCCCTCCAGTGAATGGAGTACTCAATGTTGATGAATGCACTGAATTTCACAGACTTTGGTCTGCTTTACAGTTTGTTTATTGCATACCAGTTGGAGAAACAGAATTTACTGTTGAGTAAGCATCTTTTATATTTATTTTTAATTATTTAATAATATTAACTTTATTGATTTTATTTCTAACAGGGAGTTATTTGGTGAAGGCCTTCACTGGGCTGGGTGTACTATGATTGTTTTACTAGGGCAGCAAAGAAGATTCGAGGCTCTCGACTTTTGTTATCACATATTACGAATCCAAAGAGTCGATGGAAAAGATGAAAATGTTAAAGGAATCGTAAGTTTAGTTTATTTTTAAGTATCTACGAACAGTTGTATTCGATTTTTTTATATTTCAGAATTTAAAACGTATGGTCGATCGTATCAGAAGATTCCAAGTGTTGAATTCACAGATATTTGCTGTTCTCAACAAGTTTCTTAAGTCGGGTGATACCGATAATACTTCTGTAGAACACGTGAGATGTTTCCCACCTCCGATGTATTCTGTCGTGCAAGCGGCACATTATCAGGCACCGGAACATCTTCGACAGCAGTGAAACATCGGTTTCATCGAACAGGCATAAAAGATCGTACGTACAAAAAACTTTATCTAATGTGTTCTGTATGTATTTGTTTTAGTGGCGAAAAGAAAAACATTCTTTTATAATTTTCATTATCGACGTTAATTTATTTTAACCGGACATTATAGGAAATGTAAAGGATAGGTTTATCTCTATCATTTGATCCGTTATATATTTGTAAAACGGCAACGACGAAATGTAATATATAATGTATCAGTTGCGAATAAACCACATAGTACATATGTGCTCGACTTTTCATTCCTAAACTTCCTTTCTTAATTCCTAAATTTATAATTCATAAGATGTGTTCTCATCTTTAACCTCACACCTAAATTTTAAATTATATTCTTTTCAATTGCCATCTCTAAAGACCTATAAAATATTAATTTGTATTCGAATTCTAACTTATCAACTAGTGTTTTAAAGGTCATTCAATTTTTTCATTCATGAAACGTGTGTGGATACAGATTTGTGAATGTGTTTATGTGGGTTGGTTTACATGTGTGTTTATGTATGCATGTACACACACACACACATATATATATATATATATATATGTATGTATGTATGACTAGGTGACATTTCAAAACTTTGGTATATAAATATGCAATGAAGAAAAATATTGGATTATGTCCAAGGAACGTGGCTAATGATAACTACTCTAAGTTATGAATCAGCAAAACAAACATTAATTACAAACACAGATCACTGGCTCTTTGTT
>CM068324.1:8134269-8214269 GCA_034766995.1 Acanthacorydalis orientalis
ATATGGATGGGTATATTTATGTACGTACTTTTGCACGATTGTATATGCATGTGTGCAAATACACACACATGCACGGTATTATGATTGCGTACATGACGTATGCATGTGTGTGTGTCGTGTATCTACCATTTGTCATTCGTGAAATAAACCTCGATGTTGAACGCTAGGAAATATGGCAGAATTGAACAGCTGATCATTGTATCTAGACACCACGCGCCTGGGTATACTGACGCGCAGACAAGTTCTACTTGTCATACAGTAAAGACTTGACGTACGGATGATTTAAATGTCTTTGATATCAAATAATGGATATTTTTATGGTGTCTACGACTGTATGTAGTGTTCGCTATTCATTTCATTGTTATTTATTTGCGCGTATTTGACACGAGCCGCAATACAGAGTATTCATTTCATATGCGTATTTGTGTGAATTTGTTTTTGTGCAACTGCTGACGCATCACAACAACCACCTCTAAACTAATTATTAGATTAAAGGTAGGAAATCATTTCTTATTCCATAACAATGTTTTCATTGTTTCAATGTGTTTTTCTGTTGCAACGCAAACACGATTAATTTTCTTTTATGAATGTCAGAATTCTTTGTCGTTCGTAAGACATTTATTCGTTAGAATTAATTAATATTGTACGCATAATTTTAATTGGTATTAAACGACGCTTAAGTACTCAATTAATTAAATTGTCATCGCAATAATGAATATTTGTTTACTAGATCTGTATTAAAAATGTGCGGATGTTTGTATCTACCACAAACGTATCGAACAATCATTGAAATTAACTAGTGTTTTTTTAAATATAAACAATTGATAGAAAATATTTAAATGAATTGCAACACATTGACATTAATACGGTGCGAATTTTAATAAAATATTCAAAAACACTCAAAGCATTTCTTACTCCGTTTATACATTTCTGTAGATAGTAAATATTTTAAACGATTAAAATACTTAAAACAATTATATCTGTGATTTCTTTTGGAATTTATTTTCTTCATTTCAATTTATTTGTGATAATTTTTCCATAAATATTTTTTATACATATAAAGTAAAATTCTCATAAACGAAATGGTGTAAAAGTATATGTAATTTGAATAATAGATGACTAAAAATACATTTACATTCTCGAATTACTTGATATAAATTATAAAGCGTTTAATCAGTTCGTGGCATGTGTTTTTAAAAACGCATGGTTTTATATTTTAACGATACCACTTTTAAAAATAATCTAAACTGAATGTACTTAATGTATTTACAGAACGCTTTAAATATTTTATCATAAAAATCTAATAATTTAAAAACATACAAACGAAATAACTATTAAATCAGTTGTTTTTTAAATAAATTGTTTTTTAATTACAATAAAATAAGTACTTTTTGCACTTTTTAGTAAATTCATACAGTACATGTGCAAATATTGATGTTTTTGTTATTTAATTCCGTGTTTTTTTTAAAAAAAAAGCAATCTTTTATTTTTCTAGAAGTGTGCACATGACATCATATTGTAATATCATTTGAAAATGAATTTTATATGTAAAGAACTGTATAAAGATGCTTTCATTATAAAAATGTAATTTCACTTGTAATTCTTTTTTCATAGACGAACAATTTACTCACAATCTAGTACCATTACACAACCCGAACTCTGCTGAGAAACATCCTGATTGGCCACATTTATGATTCTTTTTCAAGCATAAATTTGGCTTAGGAACCATAAAAATCTTGTAAGATAACCAATAATACAAACCAGTTTGTTATTTATTATATTTCGTGTGTATTAGTACAAATAGAATAATATTTGTTTTAAAAGAGAAGAAAACTGCTACAGATGGTCTATAGACTTCGATTTGTTTAAGTGTAACAAGCCTAATTTTCTTCAATCCATTATTGCAGACATTCTTTAATTTTTTTTGTCAAATCCAAGCTTTCTCATGTTCTTGTGAGTTTTTAAATAAGATTTCTTTAATTTTTTTTACTGTTCTTGTATAAGTTCTTATATTTCTTTTATCGGTTCTTATAGAAAAAATATTGAAGATGTTCATAAATTTCGTAAAACTCTCTAACGAATAATCAATCTTTATTCAGTCGTATATTTAAAGTTTTACGTATAAAGATATATAATTTGGAATGATTTTATTTTTTTTAATTAAAAAACTTGTGTTTTCTGCAATTGAAACATGTATTCAGTTCAAATTATGCGAATTCTTATATTACAAAAGAGGTCAATGTGACAATGAGGTCTATTGAAACATTTTTAATAAATTACAGAAGATTAAGTGTATAAAACTGTTCAGTATTGTAAACTTTATTTTTTCAATTATTAGTTAAAAGTTAATCATCGTAAGAGACAAGCTGAAATATTGTGTCGTAAATAATATGCATGTACGTACTATCAATAAATAAAGTTGTATATGGAAAAAATAAATTATATAAAATTGTTTTTACCGTGTAGCAACAAACATGAAAATAACTGATTAGTAAATATAAACAGATTGACAACTAGTTGCAATAATAACACTTTGTACAGCTTGCGGAAATTGTTTTCATGTAAGGCTTTTCTATTTTTGTTGCATTTAGTACAAATAATTTCATAAGATTTTCTATCTAAAAAATGAAAAAAAATATTTACCGAATACAAGGTTAAACAAGTTTATTGTTTTCTGTCGTCAATTAATAAACTTTTATCTGATTTTACCAACTAATCGATTCTTTGGCAAATATAAGATAAATCTAATTATATATAGCTGTGCAGAAAGTTTTTTATCCATTTAATCGGTTGTATTTTTATTTCTAATCCAAAATGAATAAAGTGAAAAATATCTTTGTTTGATATTAATTTATAATACGCATATATATATTTGAATATTCCAGTAAAAGTAGTTGTTTTGTTATTGACTTAAAATTAAAATTAAATTTTTATACGAATAATTTGATGCATATATATATATATATATATATATATATATATATATATATATATATATATATATATATATATATGCACATAAAATTGTCTGTATACTAATAAGATTTGATAAATTATACAACTAAAAAATATGCTGTTACGATCCTGCCTATAATGATGTCATAATTGCTATTACTGCTGCTGGCTTATTTGGTTCTACCTGAAGTGTAACAGGAAATCTCAACAAGCAATTTGCAGAATAAAATGATTGGGCTAAAATGATTAGTTGCCTAAGGCTTTATATACATACACACATACAGATTTATTCATGTATAATTTTCTTTCTAAAAAAAAAACAAAAAAAACTAATCATCTAAGATACTTGTTAAGAAAACATTCAAATATTAAAATGATGCCTTAGTTAAATCTCTAGCTCAACTATTTTAATAAAAAAAAAGATCTGTTAACTATTTTATATGAGAAAGAATGCGGTATTAATGTCATTAATATTTCTTTTTACATAAATGTTCTTTTTGACTCTTATAAACATTTTATAAACTTGTTTAAATCCTCTTCTCATGACATTTACGAAATCATTCATTCTAGTAGTACTCCTATTAAGTCATTCATTATATATTTATTTGTCTTGTATACAATTTTATTTTTTTTCTACAAATTTTGCAGATCTATCCTTCTCTATCTGCCACATTTTTTAACAATATTAGAAAAACATTTATTTTATGTATATATATATATATATATATATATATATATATATATATAAATTCCAGGAGATTGAACATGCTGTCTTTTTAATAGTTTTTTCTATAAAAAATGCATTATTTTCTTATACAAAGTATCACTCGGGCAATTTTTTTACAAATGTTTATAAAATACATTTTATAATACTTGGAAGAAGTAAAATAAAATATGAAAATATAAGCCACCTGTTATTTTACTGCTTCCAGAAATTACAAACTCTCTGCCTTTCAAAGAGAGAACAATAAAAAAACGAACTTTTTTGTTGTAAATCTACCATTAGTTGTGACCCAGTCAATAAAAAAATCGATTTAGAACTTTTGTATCTAGTCTCTTCAACTGTTGTAGAAATAATGCTTTACAAGATAAAAATTCGGTAGTGAACGTGGTTCGAAATATTGTTTTTCTCTATTTTACTGCTTATTTTTAAAAATTGATTTTCCAAAAAACAGCATATCGTTGAAAGTAGGGTACTAGGTAAATGAAAATGTAAACTAGTATCTCACGTTACTATACTTACATTTTGCATATTTCATCTCGAAAATTTAAAATTTTTTCTAAAATACCTCCGACCATCTTTGCAATAAGATAAATGAAATTCAGATAAACTTTTTTCTACTTATTTAAAACTAACGCATAAATCAAAATTAAATCCTTTTATAAACATGTTGAGGGAAATTAGATCTGAAGTTATATAAGAAACGCAAAATAGAAATAAAAAATCAATAGTAAAAGCGACTCAGAACTACACGAAAACTGAAAAAAATGTTTATCTAGTGATTCTTCAAAAACACTTTGTTTGATTTATGATTATTTTGCTATTTTTATACATTTTATCTTAAATATTTCTTTCATTTTCTTTTCGTCACTTATTTAATTAATGAAAAATATAGATATATAGATAAGACATTTTTCGTCCAGATTATTTTTTTTCTAATTTGGGTTAAATATGGTAATATTTTTACGTTTTTTAATTTTCTTGTAAATGGACAAATTTTTAAAGTTTAGAAATAGTCATGGGTACTGTTGGTTCAAATTTTACATGTAGATAATTATATTTATAGTAATACTGTAAATATAAGTACTTATATTAATAGGATTATATTTTATAATCAACTGTATAAATGAAATATTTATACAGTTGTAATAGTCAAAAAAAGTGTATATACTCAAAAAAAAAAATTATATTGTAAGATTTGTTCTTTTTTGACTTGTATTAATCATAACATTAATGTACAAGTAAATAATAACAAATTCTTGCTTGTAAAGTAATTCCGTGAGTTAATGTGAAAGTTAACTATAATTACATATATATCATCTAATCGTTCATTGAATGGCATTATCAACGGTACTTTTATTAAATATGATCTTATTGATTTTATTAATCATCGAACGAATTGTGTCTTAATACAACTTGTCTTTGATCTGGCTGAAACGATTTTAACGAATTATTTCAACACGAATTGCTGAAATATTAGGAACGAATGAGTGAAAGAATAGGTAATGCCAATATATTTTTATTGTTCGTGTTGCGTACTTTCCTTACATCACAATGTATTGTTTTCATTCATGATTCATGATCACTAACAACGATAAATAAATTCACAATTAAAAAATTCATACCAATTTGAAAATCAAATATAACATAATTGATCATAGAAATTTGTATAGAAAGGTACAATCATGTTGAATCTATTTAAAAAATGTGTGAAAAAACACGTACAATTATCACGATACAATTATTTGTCGGTTTCGAACACGTGCATTTATATAAACAATACGAAATGTTTTATTGAATTTGATCCACGTGTCTTTTATAATTATATTCGTGTATATATATATATATATATATACGCCAGCAGTTTGTACATAGCAATAATAGACAAATCAAAAAAAAAAGAAATCTATATTCAAATGTTGGTATTTATTTTTAAAATTTTCATGAAGAACTCAAAAGTACTTTAAAAGAAATGTATTTTTTGTATTTTATATTCGGTTTATCTCACTGAATAACCACATGAGTTTCACCATTTCTGAGTTTCTATTTTGTATAGATTTTCCGATAACAAACGATTTCTTTTTTTTACAATACAGTTCTGACAGTAGCTAAATTCACTTTCACAAATGATTTCTTTTTTCATTCAAAGATTTTTCTATACGTTAACGCTCTGTGGATGATGACGTTGTCATTTAAATGTGCATAAACAACAATAAAAAAGAATCAATAATAATTCATTAAATATTTTAGATACGAAACATTTTTTTTTTAATTTGTGGGGTGTAAAAGAATTAATTTATGAAAGATTTCTTTTTTCTAAACCATCCATATTGATAGCTACAATTGTATTATTGTTTTTTTACATCTTTATTCATACATTTCTGTTTTGTTAAGTATAAAGCACTGCATTTTCTATTTAAAAATAATCTTAATGTTTTCAATTTCATTTTTATTGACACGTTTGTCAATCATCCTACTCCAAATCTTCTAACATACTTTCTTTCCTTTCATTTAAGATTTTACGATGATAATAAGATTCAAACAGTTTTATATTACTGTCTGATCCATATATTGCAGTTTCAAAGTTATGTACATCGGAAAAAAGTAAGTTTTGTATGTTTTAGATAGTTTGCCAAATCCTAGAAACGAAAAGGTTTTGTAGATGTTTATCAATAAATATACAATTAATTATTCTATTTAATTTCGAAAACAGATTTTATAATAATTATAATATAAAATGAAAATATAGATTATATTCAAGATTTATTTATGTAATTTTCAAATTGTTAATTAATCACGATCTATTCATCTTAGAAACTGGAATTTTCCAATTTACAATTTGAAAAATAAAAACTTAATTGACGTCATATAATACATGGAAAGTTTTATAACTGTAATTTACCGAATTATCTCTCTAATTTTATCTTAGAATTATGATTTTCAATTCTGTGAAATTTAATATGTTTTTATATCCAACAAACAAACATATTTGTATTTTACGACGCTAATGTTTTTTTTATATTTATTTTATATCATGAGTCAGCGTATCTTTGATCTACAGATAAATTTTCACATGATAACTCAATTTAATCGATATTGCAATTGTAAATGATTCTCAATAATATTTTCTAAAATTAATGACGTTCAAAGTTTTTTTTTCATTAGAACATGAATGTTATTTACATATCTTTATAGTTTATATAAAAAACATGCAAAAAGTCGCATAGTAACAATTGGACTGTGATTATAGAATGATTTTTCAATAATATTTAAATTTAATAATCTTGTAAAAAATAAATAATATATTTTATTTATACGACATATATTTAATATTTTTTTAAAAGAATAATTATATCATAATTACCAAATAATATACGTTTTTTATAATTATTCGTAAGTTATATTGAATATAGTAAATTAAAAAATAAAATATTATAAACACATGGAACCACACGTAAAAAAATTCTCTATACATCCTCTTCTTTGACAATCGGTCTTACTGCTTGCTTAATTTTTAAAATGTCTAGATTTTTATCTATAAGCCCGTTTTCTAATTAGACAATAAATACAATGTGTATTATATGCATATGTTTATTATCATATAATTTTCTTTGTGTTTACTCTTTCGTACTTATTCGTGTTTCTGTAAGAAATAACGAGATATCAGAAAAAAGTCAATTGAGTTTCGAAACAGTAAGATATATGTTGAGTGTAAAATATAGTTTACCAAATTCGTGTGACTATTTTTATAAAATCCTGAGTGATAGTCTTGAAATGTTAAAAAGCATTCACCCAAATGAAAGTATAATTTTAAAATCAGAATCATAAACCATGCCTACTGAAAATTATATATGGCTGATAAAAAGAATATGAAACTAGAATTTTACCTGACTATCTCAGTACAAATCAAATACACAGTGACCAGACATTCGTTGTTTTTTGTGATTGGTTACATAAGGGCCCATACTGAATATTTTTTAAAAAAATCGTAGAATTTAAAAAGGTTCTTGTTCCCTGTTGTAGCTCAAATTACATTAGGCTATTAATTTATTGAATACAGCTCTTGTTACACATAACTAATTATTAAATTCAAATCATTTCTTTAAAATACTAATTAATTTTAATAAACAAAACAAGCTTTATTCTCTTAAGACAATCTTTTATACAATTTCATTGAGATATACAAAAATCTTATCTGAATGCTATTTTTATAGACCTAGAACTAGAACTAGTTCGTTAATATGACCTTACTATGTTAATACTGTGATGTATGGCATTGTACATATTTATTAATGTAAATACTTGATATAAGAACAACGCACATGTTTTATTTTATTATATATATATATATATAATACAGAAAATTGAACGAGATAAGTATAGAAAAAATGTAAAATACCACGATTAGAAATTTAATCCAGGATTGTAATAGTTATAAGAAATAAAATATTAATTCAATGATAAGAACTGCTATAGTACTCTTTCATTTATCAATTGACACTTTTCATTTTTGAATAAAAGTTATTATTTTTTTCTAGGTAGTAAGAGTTGTTTTATGCTTTTATTATTCAATAATTGAACAATTGTAATTAAACGATTATTGATATATTAGTAATTGAATTTTAGTTATATATATATATATATATATATATATATATATATATATATATATGATGACTTAAAATATATATTTAATCCTTTGAATTGACGTGACTTTGAATACAGAAAAAATATGATGACGTTTTATAATGCAAATTTACCTACACGTCCTTAACCATTCAATGAAATTATATATATATATATATATATATATATATTATACAGAAAATAATAAAAAGTATGTAATTTATCTGATATATCATCAAAGTGTTTATCTGTGCATAGGAATAGCTAATTTATAAGAAATATTATTAATGATTCTTTTTAATGTCTTACAACTGCAAAAGCTTGATATTTTTCTTCTTGATAAAAAAATGTATTTAATGTATTGTTTTTTATATAATATAAAATTAATAATACAGCACAATAATACATTAAAAAAATACGAATCACAGTTGACAATAAGTTTTTTTTAAAAAAGGAACAATCTAGTTATTTGTTTATATTAAACTTTTAAATTTATATCCACAAGTACATAATAAGTTAATAGAAACCTATTATTTGTACTGTTTAAAAATTATTCAGTATCTTTAATATTATTTTTAATTATCACTTAAGTATATCTTAAATCCTGTTAATGTTTTAGTTTAATCCTCTTTAATTCAAGTAAACTATTAGATTTGTTAAAAATATTAGGTCATTTCGTTAAACAATCTTGACGATAAAGTATTATCTCTATAACAAATATATATATATATATATATATATATATATATATATATATATGTATATATATATATATATATATATATATATATATATATATGCAAAGAGAGAGGGTCTAAAATGTATACATACTTTAATAAATCCCATATTCCTTTATTTCAGTCACCATACAGATAAAAGATTATATTATTTGTATTAAGTGATAGAAATTAGTTTAACTGAATACTTCTGTGAATTTGATTTGTGTTATCTCATTTTTAAACGATTTTTATCAAAAATATTTTTTTATTTTTATACAACCGAAAATACATATTATAAGCTATAAATATTTACTGTTAAACTGGCATTCTTTGTTTGTATTATATTTTTGTAACAGTTAAACATGTAACTTATCTTTGTTCGAATACTTTTGAAAGTAACTATATGTATCACATTATCTCATGTATTTGAATTGTTGATCGTTGATTTCCAGATATTACTACTTCTTCAGATAATTGAAGTGCAGATATAAAGGAGTGTCTCTTTTAAAGTTCTGCATATTTTTGTTCAATGGCTTGTTTTTTTATGGTTGGCTTTAATGTTCGCAAGTGTTGTAGATTTCATGGTATATATATATATATATATAGAGAGAGAGAGAGAGAGGAGAGAGAGAACCAGACAAGTAAAAATTAAATGGGTTTTAATAGGGTATATGTAGAGAATATTTAAGAGTATCGGTTACTTTAATACATCTGTAAAAAAGATACGTTCAGAATTTCAATATTACTTTAATGGTCAATTTATGTTGTTGCAATATACAGAGTAATTAGAAAAGTTCGCGACCTGGCATATAAATATCGGTGCTATGACTAAAATTTGTGCTTAATTGTACTACCACATTTGTTTTATAAACAGTTGTAAAAATCAAGTTGATCTTTTGAGTAGTTTGTTCGTTGACGACAAGCTATTTTTTTCAAATGAAGAGCTGAAAGCAGCAGTAAATAGTTATTTTGAGAACCGTAAGGAATAATACTTTCTGGATGAGATATAGGCACTGGAGCATCGTTGAACAAAGTGACAAACTTCAGAGAGGTTCTATTGAAAAATAAAACTAATTCTGAAAAGAGATAACTATTTTTTTTCGTTATCATGTCATGACCTTTTCAAATTGCATTTTTAAGTAGTTACTTTTCCATTTTAAACACAAAATTGTATTTGAAAAATGTAAAATGGTCATACTTTATGGATTTCCAAAGTATGTGAAGATTTTTTGAAATAACTGTATGTATATATATATATATATATATATCTTCATAATATGCATAAATATATTTAGCTAATAAATAACAATAAAACTAAATGAAATAAAAAAAATATGTCAGGGATTATTATTATTTATGAAGTGTTGTCGTATGAAGAGATATATAGTATTCAAGATTAATTATTGTGTAATGTCAATGTATGTTAATGATGTTGCCAATTTTAATTCGCATTTTATTTAAACTGATCATGTACGATTATCTACGCGTAGAACTAAGCATGTTACTTTATATAACGTACAATTGAACTGTTTTTTTTTCTAGCGTGGATCGTTGATTAAAAAAAATACATTTTGAATCAGATTGGACTGTGTAGATGGCCCGTTAGCAAAAATAGATTGTAACTCATTTCAACAATTATCGTTTAAGTGGCACGCGTCTATTTCTATAGCCTCGTGCGTTAAAAATCTATTTCGTTATCTCTTTGTCTTGAAATAAATAAAACGATATTGAGAAATAAATTATGTGGTCTTATTATAAAATGTATCACGTAGAATAAATCGTGGTTATAAACCCTAACGGTATTACAAAACTAACGTGAAACGAAGACTAATATAAATAAATAATTAATTGTCTATTATGAAATCAGTACATTTACTATTTTACTTTTTTTCATTGATTTATTTTAACTTTATTGGTTTTCTTCAGTAAAAGTAAAATTAAACGAAACGTGCACAAGTACTCAATTTTTGTTCATTTTAGACAGCGATTGTTGATTTTATATTTTGTTCGTTTATTCGAATTTGTAAAGAAATGTTTCTCCTCTAGTCGCTAAAATACAAACTTTCTATTCAGATAAATCTAATCTCATGTTCAAATAAATGTGTTTGTTTTATTATTAATATTTCGGAAAAAATCAGTCAGAGGTAAACATTAAAAATTTATTAATTACAATTCCTGTTTTTTTTTCAACTTTAAACTTGGTTATACTTGACATCCATATTAATTGTTAATATAAATTATTTATTGTTTATTAACTGCTAAATCTCAATTGTAAATAATTTCCATAAAATAAAATTGAAAATCATTCTCCTTATATGAATATATGAATTATACAAACACTACTTGCAAATAAAATTGTATTAATCTTCAATCATCATCATCATCAATAGCTACTTTCTATTCATTCTGTTGAATAATTCAAGTATTTTCCGTTAGTTACATTTTTATTCAATCTTATGACCCAATTCTGTATATTGAATTTTTACTATACCATTATTTTTATCAAAATTAAAGTAATTTTTAAATCATAAAACATAAGTATTGCAATTGTTATGTAGGGTTGTGTCAGAATTCCACCAATAATATTTAAGCTTAAGAACATTAACTTTTGATTATATAATCTTTGTGAATAATCAGCAAAAAAAATATAGACCTTTCCGTGTACACTTTTGCACACATAGATTATATTCTTACTACCTTAACAGAAACTGGATGTAGGTAATCTTCAATCCTATTGGTAAACATTTGTCATGCTTTCAAATATAGTAATTGCCATACTAGAAACAATTTGAATGGAGGGTGTATTATTTGAAATTTTTCAATGAAAAACATGATTATTTTTACTATTAAATTCCAAGAATTACATTGCTATGAATTATTAAAATATTCATTCATGAATACTTCATGAGTCTTATTTAAACCGTTTATTTTCAAATGGGTATAAATCCATTTGTTATAAAATAGAATATATGATAATTGTGGTTACATATTGACAAGATATTTGTTTATAATAATAATAATAACAGTATTACTAAAAGGTTCTCAAATTTTTTACTACCGAACAGAATTGATTCATTTTGAAACTGAGATAAATCGAATAAATTTTTGTTCGAAATTGAAATGATACATATTTACATTTGTAAATGTAATTAAAAATATATCAAATAGTATACAGGACTGTCCATATATAATGTTTGAGTTGTATCGCATAGTTTGATACTGAAAAAGTCAGGAGACAAAAATCTTTTTCACTTAAATTTATCGCCAAAGTTACGTATAAAAGCTGTATATTTTCGTTTGTATGAGAAGACTCATATATACTGTTGTAACCCTGAATACATAAGTTACTAACATGTTTCATTTATTTATAATGATACATGTACATACAAAGCGAAATAAAAAATTAAGTATGTCTTTAATGTGACTTAAATTATTCAGTAACTTGTGAATAACATGGAAATTTGTTATAATACATTCTTATTCGCAGGATTTCAGTTCTACCAAACGATCACATTTTTAGAAATATAAAAATTGATTTAGGTTTCATTTACATTGTTATCTATTAAGTAAATGTCGCGATCAAAAATAAAGTACCTATATTTTAACTACTAACAAATACTTAATAATCAGTTATTAAAATTTAATTACAGACTGTATTCATTGTTATTATTCTTAGATTACGTATATTTACTTCATAACACCATTCAATTTATTAAATCGATGTAGTAATATCTTTAGATATTTAACTGCATATATTTTAGTAATTTAAAAATTATTATGATCAAATTAATTAATGTTTTTGGCAAGACGAATTGAAGTTGTAGCCACATTTTGTGTAAAGTATTTCGTGAAATTGTTTGGCATTAAACTAAAGATTTCCAATACTAACACGAACATTGTTTTTTCGATAATTTAAAAACTACGAGCATGATTGTATCGCGATATAAATGTACATTAGTCATTATCAACATGATTAATAATCAATTATTGAACATTATGATCAAGAATTGTTTTCATAGTTGTGAAAAGTGAATATTCTTTTGTGAATGTTAAATTGTTCTCCCAAGACAGTTATTTAAAAGTACCGGACTTATTAAAGTAATTTATCTATCGACGCGCCCCTAGACCTATACCTAAAAATCTATCTAATGAAGTAATCTATCTATCTAATGAAGTACTGATGAAATTGTGGAAATTTAGCTATCGTTTAGATTTTAATTATTTTCAATTTTGTTTCAAACCAACTTTGACATTTCTGGTTGGTGTAATTCCAGAAGTTTACATTTTTATAAAAAGAATACAGCCATCTGATATATAAAACTTTTTAAATAATTAATAATTTACTTACAAGTATATTTAATTATAAACTAGCATATAAACGTTTAAATTCTAACTTCCAACAATATACGTCATCTTTGACTAACAAAGTAATTCTCTTTAAAAAAAACTTAAACAAAATTTTATTGCTACAGTGTTGTCATATAATTAAAAGAAATTAATAAAAAATATATAAAAACCAATATCATTCTGGATGTATCTTGTTTTACAGATAATTTAAAGTTAATGATTTTTTACTTACAAAAACACAGATATTTCAAATGCATTAAAAAATGTAATGATATTTCGTACATGTGTTATAGTTATAGTTAATTATTTATAATGATTTTTACGTTATTTTTGCTATAAAGTAAGTTTATTCGAGCGGTAAGTTTTACCTTGAAAACATTTAGAGAACGCGATAAACAATACGATTTCCTTTGCACGGATACAACATTCACCACTGACACAATTCTGTGAAATAAAACAATTATAGAATAATTGAAATTAGCAAAAAAGGTTGCAAAAACTTTAATTCGATGTTTGTGATTTTTTTCATATCGATGTATAAATCGTGCACAGAAATATCATTTATTTTTCGTTTCGTACATTTTTATCTCTAAATATATATATATATATATATATATATATATATATATATATATATATATATATATATATATATATATATATAAATTAGGGCTAAGTAAAAATATTTAGTAATATTACTATAACTTGTAATAATTTAAAAAGTTAATACAAATTCTTTCATAAAAAATTAATTATAAATTTAAACTTATTGATAAATTATTTAAAATAGAAAATATCCAATGACTGATATTTTCGTGTATAAATTTAATCTTACTGTTTCACAAAATCTACTACACTAAATATGTTTCTATCTTTGTGCCTTTGTAATCTATCTATCTGATAATTTGCCTATATTTCATTTTCATGAAAAAAGTTATATAGTAGATTCTTGTCGCCTTCTATACCAGAGAGTAATAACAATAGACGCTACTTCAATTGTATTTATCAATTTTTAAGTTACATTCCCATGTCAATCAGATATATCGTGATGACCACCAATGTTAAACTGCCTTTTATCATGTTTTATCACATATGGCTACAATCATTGAGTTTAGCGACAAGGTTCTACTAGCTAATATTGATAACTGGGACGTGGTGCAACTAGAGACCATCTGGAGTCCCACGACCCATTTCTCGGCAAACAGTATGAATGTCTTAGTTTAGCCTAGAAGTCAATGCAATTAGTCTAATTATGGCTTATCAATCCATAAATAATATTAAGTATCTTGTAAGGATCAGTCTTCATTTTTCATATAGCATCTATGATCAATGATTCTCAATCCTAGTAACCAAATGCCTTTTTTCCATAATAAATGTCTTATACTATCCGCTTTATTTACTTGAAGAGTTAATTTGATGTGTAAATTTTACAGTGTATTGACTCTCTCTGTGTTGAAATAAATTAGTATCCTTTTCGTTCTAATAAAAAAGACACATAAATAAATATGTAATGTTTATTTATGTAATTATGAATTATAAATTACTCTTATTACAACGACAATTACAAACTAACAATTTCATAAATGATATTTGTGTATTACGTATTTATTTTTTAAACAAATGAATTTAATAAAAATTATGATTCATGCAACTTTGCTAATTTAATATTTGTTTCTAAATTTGATAAAATTAAAATTGCTTTCTGTAAAATGAAAATATTCTCAGCTTGATGAATATAATACCTATTAGATGATACCAGATCAATTTATCTATACTCCTCGATACTGCCTCACCTCTTCAGCATAACCCCAAACATCAAGGAAATTTACATAAACCAAAGTTAATAACGGACTGTCGAGTATATCTCGAAATAAGACGAATTATATTTATAAAAAAGGTAAACAGATCATATCACAAAAAGATTACGGTATCAAACGTCTGCATAAAGCTCTAATGATATTTGATAAGAAATAACAGCAGCTGTTAATGTATGTCATATTAGAGTTAAAACTGACAGAAAAATAATAATTTCTAAATCATTTTATAAATTTGTTCAACCCTGGATTGTATATAAATATATATATATATATATATATATATATATATATATATATGTATGCATATTATTAAATAATCGATTTGAGTAATGTTTCTATTGATTCGATTATTTCCATCGCTTATTTATAATTATTTTTTTCGCAACATAATTTTTTTTCATGTCATATTAATGCCAAAACATATAATTTATTTAAAACGAACGTCTGCGATGTACTTTTCGTAACAAAATTTATTTGACACCGGTTTAGAGATTCGTATAGTTTTTTTGTTTAGTATGATTGATATGGTCGTATAGTGGCTATTATTATAAGTAGTAGACACGACGCAATTAATTTTCAAATCATTATTTCCTAGAATGACAGCGAGTGCCGTTCCGCGCTGTCCCCTTCCGCGCGTACCACATATCTCCTGATTTTTTTGTTCATCATTCTTGGAAGAACGAAATGGAAAAATACTGACTAATTTTGACCAAAGCCTAAAGAATTAACAACTTTCAACTTAACTGAATACAGTGCTTCACTATATGTTTGTATGAGGTCATAGCTTAAATTTGTATTTTTCCTTTCTTCTTTCAACGTTACAAATGTTTGAATTACAATGTTTGTGTGTGAATAATTATCAATAAACGTATGCGTTCATTCATAAATGAACTGATATTTCTTTGATAAATAATATGTTTTATGTGCATACATAACCGGATAAACATTTTGGTACAGTTAGTAAAAATATAAGGATAGTTCATGTAAATAAATATTTATTTAATAAACAATAATTTCATACATTTTCAATCTTTCTTATTTTTATAATTCATACAGTAAGAATTAAATATTAAATTTTGATGTTATTTTATAAAAATACAAGTTCTAGTAATTTTTTCTACGAAAAAAATATACTTACATACATTTAAAATTATTTTAAATTTTTACTTAACAGCAACTTTAATAAACTTTAAATTGAATACATCAGTTTATGAAAAAAATAAATGATTCAATGTAGAATACAGTTAATATTCTTTTTAATAAAAAGTCATTTATTTTATTACTTACTCTCGTATTAAAACAGACACATTATTCCAAAATTTTCTACAAACATAAACCCTATCAATACCTGACTTAAATAAAAAATAAATTTTTAAATCATAACAAAACCAGGTCCATCTTTCACTGGTGTATATATTTTCATGTGCAAAAAATCGTTATTTTTATCTAAATATTGATTAAAACATTAAAGTTACTTTTTATTAATTTTATTTATGTATAGTTTTCAGCTTACTAGTCTAGAATTGTGTCTAGTTGCAGCATCGCATCCCCTGTTATGTTCGAATCGAAGTATCTTGTATCCAATGATTAGTTAAATTTTATAGGACAAAAAATTGAAATTTCATATAATTTTTTCAAATAGTTCAGTAATGCTTTCTGTTTATGCTGCTAAATATCTTAAAAAAGAGCTGTAGATCAACTTGACCGTTTAGTTGTCAGTTAATCTTTTTTTATATTTTTTATATGAATACTTGAATACTTTTCAATAACATTTAAATATCTTTTCATCTTATTTTCGAAGTTAAATAAATAAATTTGTATATATTTTTTGACATGTGTGTCTGTTTCTTTTACGATTTATTTAGTTATTTATTTGTAAAAAAAGTAACAGAGATGCATCAAGATTTGAATACTTGAAAAAGTATTTTTGTAATTCTTTTGTTCTTATTGCATAAAATAAATAATATTTCAAGCTTTCTGTTTGCTATCCTGATTCAGAATCGTCGCTGTCAATTTTAACTACAAAATAGTCGTGTTGAACATCGTATGTATATATCAGTTTTATATTCTCAGAAATTTCTGAGTCATTGTCTTCATCATTGCCAAAATTTAGAGTAACTTGTGTCCTGTTGCAGCTGCTTTTACAGAAAATTGCATTGGTTTTACGTATTTCGTACAATAGTTGATTTTATTTCGTGAAGAATATACGAATATTTATTGTTAATTGTCAGTTATTCAATATTAACAGTTTATTCATTAACAATAATGTATCTCACTATTCAATCAATTATTAATTACTAAAAACTACTAATCTATTTATAATTTTACTATTTTTGGTTTATTACTAATCGTTTTTATATATGCGTCGTTTGTAGCCAAAATAGTCTACAAATTCAAAATTTGTTATTTCTTCTTCATATTGATTCTTTTATAAATAAGCCGAATTCGAAAAATAGTTCACAATTTGTCTAAGTACTCAGTGGATAAATCTTTTTTGTCGATTAAAAAATGTATTTTATAGTTCTTAGTTTCAATTTAATTTATTTTAAAAACTTCATCACTCAAGAGCAATTATTTGAAGTTTTGTAATGTGATGATAATTCAGGAAAAAAATGTTTATTTAAATTATTTTCAATCATTATATTGACCTTAAAAATATTTTAATAGTTTATATCTGAATTATAAAAGTGCGAACTGAAATAGTTCTTAGAGTTTAATCATTTTACTTCAAGTTCTAATTCAGTTGACGACGATACTTTTACATTAAACTTGTGTTTCAATCTTATCATTTATTAGTTATTAAATGTACAATTTGTTTCCACTATTTACGTCATTCATATGGGATTTAATTATTATCTGTTGATAATAGGTTAATGTTTCGTGATGAAATACATGTATTTTTCATTCATATTGACGATTCTAATGCTTTGTAATTCTGTACGTCTCGATAAATCATTGAAGTTGTACAATCGTTTAATATAAATAAAAAAATGTCAGTAAAAGCAGTGTGTTTAATTTTGTAATATGTTTAATTTTGTAATGTAAAATTTTGTGATAAAAGCTCATTTTCTATTTTATCAAGATAACGACTTTAAGTAGAAATTGCTGAGTATTCGTTGTTGTATAATTATTCTCGTGTCTTAAAAACACGCAAATTCGATTTCTGATCGTGACAGTTGTAGAGTATTTATGTAGAAATTTAAACTCAAATTTCAAAAATCATAAGAGTTTCCATGAAGATGATCTAAAAAAAGCTTTACTGTAGGAATGGAATGAAATTAAACCTACATTCTGTATATAATTGATTGCATCAAAACATATATTTGGATGAAGTGATAAGAAAGTAATATAATTCTTCATGCAGAGCACAATGTAGATTTTGAGCGTTTTCATAGGAATTAAATCTGTTTATTGAATTAATTGGCACGATCAATCGGCATCAATTCAGTTTAAAATCTATGAAAACATTTCATTGTAGATTTAAATCATAAAAAGTAGTCAGCACTATGTGCGAGAGTGTATCGCAGTAGAAACACATTAGAACTTAATTGATTTTAAGTTAAAAAAATGTTTGCCGAACTATTGACAGAGTAATGAATTATTAAATATTTTTAAGAATATTCGTTGATTTATATAGACTTTTATATTTGTACTAATTTCTTTGCGTGAGGACTAAAAATGATATTTCTATTTATAATTAATGTACGAACTGAAGAGGATTTTGTTTTGATATTATAAACGAATTATACAGTAGAAACGAATTATATTTTTGACAAAAAAATAAAATTTCAATATATATTGATTCGTAGTTAGTTAATTGACATTTATATCTTTTAGTTATTTCTTATTCATTCTACATTACAAAGATGATTTTCTACTGCATACCCGTATGTTAAAGCATGTATGAAGTCCATTTTTGTGAGTTTGAAAACAAATTTTATATTTTATATAATTTACTAATTTTATTACTTGATAATTTAGGTAGTATATTTATTTTTTCAAGAAATAAATAATTTATCGTTATTTATTTACCAGTTAAAGGGATCAAGTTCTCACTAGAACACAATTATCGTATAAAATATTTCATAGTTAATAATCTTATTGAACTATGATCATTTCTAATCTTATTTTTTTAATAAATACCAAATTCACGTGCGCACACATACTTGTATATATGGAGCAATGATTCAAAAACCTTAGCAATTATATTTTTCAAGGTTTTGAGTACTAGATTTCTCATTGAACGTACACGACCTTGAAATGATAAGGTCTTTAAGAATGCACAGTTTAAACATTTCATTGTTGCGTTGTAAAACAAACATTATATCGTCTCGTTTACTTTAATATCAACACACATCTCTTTCATATCTCTATCGTACTCTATAAATTGTTCGTCTATCTTTATATTTTCTTTTATCGTATTTTTTTCATCAGATTTGATTCAATTAACAATAATGTTTTCGTGATATTTGTAGTAACTAGTTTCAATAACTAGAACAAACTAGAAAAGTGTCAATTCTTATTTTAATATTTTAAAAGTGCTAAGTTTATAAAATAGAATTTATTGTGAACTTTTATTTATAAATTTTACAGTGATTAAATATGAACGGTTGATAGATATTTGGAATTTTTTAGTTCTGCAGTTTAGAATTGTGTTAACGGATTGTTTTTGAAGTTAAAATAAAAATGTGTTTATAAGTGTAGCAGAGTAGACATTTGATATTAGAAAAATGTTTTTTTATAAAAGATTTTTATTTATGAACAAATTTAAAATGTACAGTCTGTGAATACTGTTCAATTTTTTGTATGAAAATTGATCAATGTAGTGAGTAAAAAAGTAATTCTACAACTCAATACAAAATTGTGCCATCGAAAATAACTTAAGAAATTAAATGTAGAAAATTATTTATAAATTTAAATATTAACACAAATAACACATGTCAATATTTTTAAATATCATTTAACACGAGTACTTGATATGTTTTTTGTCGAAACATTAAATCACCCTCTTTTTTTATTTATTTTCACACGATCTTTCGCATTTTGTTTACATATAAGTTGTTGATTTCTAAAATGACTTCTATCAACTATCTATGCCATTTTTGATGAATGATTTCCCTGAAAAATATGTTTAATAATAAGTGTTCTTTCGATTGTATTAATTTCAGATTGTGTTCGATACATTTGTAGTTTATATATTATTTTTCAACCGAAAGAGATATATTTTTTATTATTTTATTATGAATCACTACATTCGACTACAAATAAACAAATATAAACTTTTTCCCTACATAATATTGAACATACTGAGTAATATACGTACAAATAGTTTTGTGTAGTTCCTTTGTGTTATCTGTGATTAATTTATTTGCATCGTATAAATTATATTTTTCGTTTTAAATTTGTAATGGTTATAATGTCGAACCCATTAATAAAATAAAATAATTAAAAAAGGTGTTTATTTACTTATAATTAGTTAAAAAATAATTGTACTAATAATTCTATGTAAAGAGATGTAAGTATAATAGTATAAACTTTCAATATTTGTTTTTGATTCCAGTTAACAATAATCGAAATTCCAAAGAAAATATCCGATGAAAAACATCTCGAATATCGAACGATCTGTAAATATCTAATAAAAAAATCAATATTGAACGGAGTGTAGTACAATGCGCTGTGTATGTGGTGGTCGTTGTTGAAAAAAAAACCAGTACATAAAATAACGGGTGAAAACAACAGATGCGATGATGGCGGTTCGTAACAATGTGAAAAGTAGTGAAACGACAACCGTAGACGTGAGAGATTCAGATAAATCGAAAACATATCTGGACGAAACAGATGACCAGCCATGGGAACTTGTACCACCGGATGGTGGATGGGGATGGCTTGTTTTAGCTGGTTCGATGCTTGTCAATATTCTTGTTCCTGGTACCGTGAAGTCGTTTGGTGTGTTGTTCGTCGAATTTTTGGAAGTATTTGATGCTTCACCTGCGGCTGCTGCTTGGATTCCAGCTCTCTGTTATTTCTTATACAGTTCTTTGGGTAAGAGAATTATCAATGTTATTTTATTTCCTATTAACAATTTATTTGTATTTACACTCGAACAGTATTAACAATTTACATTATTCAATTATTTAAAAATAACATATCAGATGAACGTTTATTGTATTTCAAATGAAGCTATTGTTTTTGACTAATAATTATATGTCTCTAATTTCAGGTCCTCTTTCAAGTATTCTCTCCGTCAAATATTCATTTAGGACGGTGACAGTTTTAGGTGGAACGTTTGCTGCTCTCGGTATGATAATTAGTTTTTGGGCGTCATCCGTTACTTATTTATATGTTAGGTAGGATTAAAAATATGTATAAATAAATAATAATCGTTTGACCACGTTTTCCTGTTTTAGTTACGGGTTTCTCGTCGGAACCGGTGCTGGCTTATCATTTCCACCGACCGTATACATAGTTACCAGTTATTTCGTCAGATTACGTGGTCTTGCAAATGGACTTTGTATATCTGGATCTGCTATAGGATCAATTATTTTACCACCTCTTTTGAGATTCTTACTTGAAACATATGGTTACAGGTATGTTATCGAAATAGAATCGGTTTTCATATGAATGTGATTATTTATAGTTTTAAATAAAACGTTTCGCTTATTCTATCAGAGGTGCCGTTCTTATAATGGGAGCCGTCACGTTAAACGTCTGGGTGGGTGCCATATTTTATCATCCCGTCGAATTACATATGAAACGAGTGCCAAGAAAAGGTTTGTCGAACGGTGATGTTTTTTTACCGATTGTCGATATGACGACTGAAAGTGAGAAGCAGGCATCTATAAAGAATGTGACAAGTATCGACGAATCTCCACCACCGACTGTAACCGACAAGTTATTAGAAAACAATGATAAAGTTGATCGAGATTTCGTAAGGAGCGCTTCTAGTGCTGCGATGCAATCGCATAACAGAAGTGTCGTGAGTCCTGTGATCGAACGAAGTCGTAAAGTAAGCGCTCCAGTCGGAAAGGACGGCCGCGTCTATGTCGTCCTCGAATCACATATGCATAGTACTCCTGCACTACATACAGTACCGGAAGCTCCTAATCGTAGCCTTGACTTCTTCTCGCAAAGTCGTTTACCCTCGAGATTAGTAACGGCGAAAGCATACCATCGTTCGCCATCGACGAGTTCGTTTCATTACATCAGCACACCGTATCATGGCAGTACATTGTCGACTCTTCATCCACAAGAAGTAGCTTCGTCACTCACGTTGAAATCGTTATCGTTTAATCCGGTCGCGACTTGTTGTAAAGCCCCTGCCGAGAAGGAGACGAAAAAAACGAATCGCTTTTTCGACGTTAGCCTCCTCAAAGATCCAATGTATCTTGTAATTCTGATATCGAATTCAACGAACGCGATCAGCTACACGAATTTTATCATCCTGTTACCATCGTACGCCATCCTCTTGAATTACGGCAAGTCAATGTCGGCGTATCTGATTTCGATCGTGTCTGCGCTCGATCTAGTCGGACGGATCGGAGGCTCTGCTTTATCGGACCTCGGACTGATTCCGAAACAGTGGTATTTCATCGGAGGTCTTCTGGTATCAGGAATTGCATTGACGTTGTTACCCATCGCGGATAATTACACATTACTGTGCGTATTCTGCGGGATCTTTGGCTTAGCTTCTGGAGTGTATGTCGGTGTCACTGCCGTTATTATGGCCGACATGTTAGGAACTGAACGTCTGACTTCTACTTACGGTATATCGTTGTTCGTCAACGGAATCTTACAACTTATCGGACCTCCGTTGTGCGGGCTTTGGTTCGAACGAGCAGGCTCGTACGTTCCTCTGTTTACAACGTTGGGTATTGTGTTGATTTTTGGCGCTGGCGTTTGGGGATTCGTCCCGTTCATCAAAAGGAAACAAAATAAGAATGTTGAATTCGAGGTCGGTTCTGAGAAATGTCCACTCCGCGAACGTCGATAATATAAACCGTTCGCGTTCGATTGTGTGCCACGTACATCATTAAGCACACCTTGGATGTTAGATCATAGTATCGTCACCATTTATCCCGATCGTCAGTATTATTCCTGGCGATTTTCTTCTTTTCCGAACGATCGGACGAAAGAAGGAATCGTTTTATCATCGTCGAGTATTATTCATATAATCGTTATCATATTAAATTAGCTTAAATTTTCCGCAACAGTGACAGGACATCGTGATCGTTGATCGTTCTCCACATGTCGCGTTGCGGTATCCGGTGGATGTGTGATGCGATAAACGATCGATGATCGTGAATATTGTGCGGAGAGGCATTTGTATTACGTCCATATTTTGAAATCGTACGAAAAAGTATAACTGGTGCTATTTTTTCAAATAATGCCTTAAACAAACGGATAACGTTCACGCGATTCTTTTTTAACTGACGAAGAATAGAATTTCGTTTATATCCTTATGCATATTTCGTAATATTGTCGCCTTGTCAATGCGCTGAAAGATAGCGCCGTGTGATTGAAAAATATGTACGTTTTTATAGTAAGTAGTTAATATTTTTATCGGCCTCTAAATTTTCGTACTTTTTAATTATAGTCAATTTTATGGTTTTGTGAAATAATATATATTTTCATTTTTTTAAACTTATGATCCAAACAATCGATTACGCACGACCCTTTACAAAGAAACCTGTATTGTATACCATTAAATTTAATTTAAACATATATTTATTCACGTATATCCTGTTGTTTTTATTTTTATTTTTTTTTTAATTTTCTTGTAAAACCAGTACAATGTATTCATATTTCTTACATAGGTTAATCAATAAATTATATCGCAGATCGGAAAAATAGAAACATATTTGAATAAACGATACTTTTATGTATGAACAGAAGATATACTTCAGAAGTATCCGCACAAGAACTGAAACATTTTTTTTTGGCTAACATAAGTGTTAGAAATATGTTTATAATTTATTTACATGATTCTATCGACACATTCATAATCGATATTATTTCTTTAATGAAGAAGTTTTTAATGATACACTTTCTTTATGCAAAACAATAATTCTTAAAAAATGTGAAAAATAATTTACAGAAAATACATGCTAATTAGAATTTATAACTGAAATGCCATTTCTAGTGTAATATAATTTTTTTAAATAAGTATTTTTAAAACTTTGAGCTATTAAAATATCAATTCATCTTGTAATAAATATCAAACAATTTATAGACATTCTTTTAAACAGAAAATTCTAATTTTTTAAAAAAATATATTCCAAATCAGGAATGCTGGCCATACAAATGTTAAACGGTTAAAGTCACATTTTGAAACTTTTAATAAATGTGCTCATTCTTTTGGAATATTATAAAATAAGGAGATTATATATTGAATACGAAAGATAAACACGTGATCGTGTGTTTCTGTGTATAAGCGTCTGAAACAATCATTTTCTAATAAATGATAACATGAAAATCTTAACTTGAATTCAACTTCTGCAAATTGATAATACATATACGATTGATATCAATTTATCAAGCCGCAGTACTGGCTATACGATTACGATCGCATTGGTTAATACGTCGATGGATAGTGTGATGAATTCGAATTACTATTAAAAAATAAAAAATATTTTTAAGAGACTCGTAGAAATCTATTACTACAGGTAAAACATAATATCTACAAGATATTTTAGGATAAAAAAAACATAATGAACTTTAAAATTAATAAAATTATATAAATAAATAAGCAGTAGATACGAACAAAGCAGAGAGTCTTTGTCTATGCATACAAGTTTACAAATGCATGCCCAACGTACAACATATGTATATATATTTAGAGAGAGAGTGTGGGTGGTGTGTTTATCCTTAGAGTTTATAAAATATATGGTCTATGTATTTATCATTTATAGTTGTTACTACAGTCGATAACATTCATAAACTATTCAACGCATGTCTACTAAAATGAAGTAAACCAAGTGGTGTTCTGTAGTAGAGTGGTGTATGGTCGGCTGCTGTCTTGTTATACTTTCTTTCGTAATTTTGTCGCCTGGTCATTTTGTTCAATTGTATCAAATATTATTCTCCTTATTTATTTTATTGCATTTAAAATGCTTCCATCATTTGGAATATACGTGGGAAATAGCTCAATGAGTTTGGCTTACAATAAGGTTAGTGTATCATGTTTAATTCGCCGATGTATATATAAGTTTATTTTTGTAAAACATTTAATATAATAAATTTTATTTGTCGATTTAATATTTTTTATTAAATCATGAAATAAAAGATATTTTTTTAACAATTACCAAAGTTATACATTTTTATTAATTTGACAACAATTAAAATCTCATTATTACAATGGTTGACCGTTAAATTTCACTCCTTTATCTGACTAATTTAATTTCTTTACTTTTTTACGATGTTAAACTGTATCTTTGTATTCAGACATAGTTAATTTTCTAGAATAAATATAATTTTTACATAGAAAATATTGTTTGATGTAACTATTCGATTTGTATATATTTTTCTAAATTTAACAATTAAAAATTCATTGTCGTAGGATGGGAAAACAAACATTGTAGCTAATGACTTAGGCGATAGAACAACGCCGGCCGTCGTTGCCAAGACGGAACGGGAATTTATCGTAGGTGCCAATGCTAAGTCGATGTTAACCCGACAACCGAAAATGACAGCCGTCGGGTGTAAGCGCTTGATTAACGAAAGAATATCGCAGACGGAGTTGAAGAAGATCATCAACTCTATCGATTCTAACGTGGCGAGAGAACACTCGAAAGTCGTATATAAATTTACGTGCGAACCTGAAGCGACGTCATTGCCGGCAGATGAAATTCTAGCGTTATTGTTTAAAAAGATGTTCGGTGAGTAGCGAAGTCTACGTTAGGCCGTCTAGGGTAACCGTCGTATTATATTATTAATTGTTTATTCGATGAACTGCAGCGATCGCTAGAAACACCGTTAATAATGAACCTCCGCTACGTGCGGTAGTTTCTGTACCGGTACACTTCACACAAACTGCTAGGAAAGTGTTTAGAAAAGCTGCTGAAAAATCAGGTTTTCTAGTTCTACAGGTATATGTTCGATTACCTTTCGAATTGTAATATGAAAATGAAAATTTATTTTGTTTCTAGGTTATTAGCGAACCAGCTGCAGCAATGCTTGCTCACTGGATTGGACAAAACAATCCAACACAAGTATTTAATGTAATCGTTTACCGCTTAGGTGGTAAAACATGTGATGTATCGTTTGTAACAGTTGCCGACGCAATGTATCGTGTTGCAGTCACCACTCACTGTCATGATATCGGTGGTGACTTTTTTACAATTGTTTTAGCGAATTATCTAGCGTCTGAATTTAGGCAGTAAGTACTACTATTAAATAAGATTTGTTATTATATTTTTACTGTGCGATTTTTTCTTTCTTATTTATTTTTAGAAAGTATAAGCTGAATCCATTAGAAAGTAAACGGTCAATGCATAAGCTTATGCACCATGCTGAAAATTGTAAACATGTGCTATCGACTGTGACTTCTAGTCACGTATTTATTGAATCTTTACATGAGGGTGTCGACTGGAGTATGAATGTTACTCGACCTAGATTTGAGAACATTATATCACATTATCTACCAAAGTATATTGAGCCAATTAATGTAGTAGTGAATGATTTTAAAGCACAACACGAGGGAGAAGATGTAAAAGTCGATAAGGTAAAAATAACGAAGTCACTTTTAAGTTCGGTTTAAAGTATTTGATATTACAGATCGTTCTGTGTGGAGGGTCTACAAAAATTCCCAAGTTGCAGTCGATTATCAAATCACTCTTTCCTGATGCAGAACTTGTGTCAGCAAGACCTGAAGAGGTAATTGCTGAAGGCTGTGCCCTTCATGCATCATTTTTGAGAGAGCCTTGGGATCCTGATTGCCAGTTCTTGAGTGTTCCACTCGAAGAATTAAAATCAGGCACTTATCCTCCAGTCGAATTGAATTAGTCATAATTGGCTCTTTATTTGTTTTCATACCTGTAGACACAAATTACTTTTGTTTTTTTTTTTTAATTTTTCTTAATTGTAAGTATTGTCATTTAATAATTAATTGTTTCAACTATTGTGTTCGTCATAATATACTTCATATTGTGATAAGTTAGACCATAGTCATATAATTGTAGGTATTAAATTCAGTTGTAAAACAAGTATCGAGTAGAACATTTTTATAGTTGGTAGAAAAATGTGATATCTGAGAAATAGCTTTTTTATGCATATGTTTTTAATGAATAATTAAAACTGTGTAGTTACATCGATATAAATAAACTTATGTTAGTAAGTTAATATACTACATGATCTTTATATTAACATAGTTAGATTACATTAAACATTGACATATGTACAAATGAAATTTATTAAATTCTAAATTTTTGTTCTGTGTGATTGTTCTTGTGAATATAAATGTGTATTCACAAATGAAACACACATGCCTTCAATTAACTTCCGGTGTGTGTTAGATATTTGTAAAGTACAAATTTTCATAAAAAATTAATTTAGATACCTGTCGTCATTTGCAAATAATTATGATTTATATTGTGTTGTCACTAAGGTGTGGTTGATTTATTCACAGTATTATGAAAGGCAAGCGTGTTTCTAGGCCTTAACATTAGTGTGGTGTTAACTATACCTAAGAATTATCTGTCTGTAGTAGCGAACAAATAATTTGTTCTAGACAGATTTTGACATTAAGAGGTCAAGTTATAACTATCTTGCTGTTGATAACAGGTACTGCAATTTGTGAATCAACTGTATTATGTATAAATAATTTATTGTTACTGTCCAGAAATGTTATTAAACAAAATATGCATTTCATATTTTTCATATTAATTGTAATCATTGCTTATTACTAGAATAAGTGATATTAAAAAAAGATAAAGTACAAATTTATTTCCTATAATGAAATATACACGGTTCATTTTATTTGCTTGTAATTCAATAATTTTCCTTTTCTCTTCTTTAACATTTTAATTATATTTATTTATTGGTATGTTTTGGCAGTTATGATTAATAGTGACATTTCTGAATAAATTTTTAAATAATGTTTGTTAATATTACTACTTCACCATGTCATACACACCTACATTTTTTATATTGTCAGAGTACTTTATTACAAATTTTGTTAAATTGTAATTTTATACCTGTCTTAATTGTGTTTTTAAATGTGTTTAATGTGTTTTGTTACTAGTTTCTTTTTAATAGTTATGTTAATTAATTTGTATTTTAATTATAATAGTGAATGTATTATAAAAAAGGCTGATATTTTTCTTAATATCCAGGCTGTGTGATAAGAAGATTAGAAGAATAAATGTGATCTATAATAAATAGTTTCAGGTAAATAATTAAGATTAAATAATTCCATTATAATAAGTGTTGTCGATAAAGTTGTTTATAATAAAATGAATTTCATATATATAACTGCAGTAATAGTTCTTTATATTTTCATTCTGTAATTAGGATGTCATAAACAATTACCTTTAGAGTATTGTTATAACATGAACTTTAAGTGTTTAATACAAAAAAAAATGTTTAAAATTTGAAAAAGATAGGGATTATGTAAACAAAGTATATTAATTAAAAATTCCCTAATTCTTAAAAATAAATTTAGCATAAATATATATATATATAGTGATGGTTATATAGAATTTAATCATGTTTGTGTATATTTATTTATAATGTAACTCTTCAATTAGAAAGCAATAAGAATAATTGCATTTGAGTATTTAAATTATTAAATATTCATTCTTAATTTATGGGGCATGTTTTTATAGACAACAATAGGTAAAATGTGAAAAAATTGTAAATTCAAGTTTTTAAATTCAAATTATAAACTAATTTTTAAGCGAGCTGTAATGTAACGAATCATTTCAATCCAGCAACATATTAAGAAAAAAGATCGATTTTGCTTCCAAATTCTTATATATTACTATTTTTTAACAGCTGTACTACTCAGCATTACATTGCTTAAACATATACTATTGGAACAAAAAAAGTGGGATATATCTGGCGTAGAATTTGAACCGTATTGTGGCTGATTCTAACCAAATGTATGTACATTTACCTGAAGGTTGTGTTATATTCAAAAGGAACAACCTAATAAAAAAATAACTAGAGATATAAGTTTAACTGTCATTGCTTGTTTATAACCTATTTAAATAAATCGTATATCAATTTGATTGTTATATATGAATTATGATTTTATTAAAACTAATTGTAAATAGATGTTTTTTTACATTGTATGTATAAATATTATATATATTATTCTTTTGGGAACTCAATCTTTCATTTTGCAGGTTAGTTAAAAAAAATGTGTAATTAAAAACACAGCCGGTTTTTATGCAGTTATAAAATAAATACTACAGACTATTATAAAAAAATTGAAAAAGTATTATAACAAATACTGTATTTTTAAAAATGTCTCAAGAAACAGATCATCATTTTACACCCCAGGAATTACAAATTTTGTCAGAATTAGACAGGTATTTATTATTCTATTTATTTACATTGTTTATTATTATTCCTTACAAATTTGTTTTAATTTTTAGTCGCCAATTTGGTTTTTTAAAATTAGATCAGCCTGAAAATGCAAAGAAAAAAGCATTGATTTTGAAGGTATGTTAATTGATTTGATTAATGTCTTTACATACGATTTATTTATATTTTGTTAATGTTTATTTATATTCTTAAAAGTTTATTGTTTGAGAAATAATGACAAAATTTAAAATAACAATCGGTTTTTTGAAAATAATATTTTTTATGACCATTATGTATAGCAGTTTTATTTTGATTCAAAAAATCTAAGTAATTTAAAATTTGTTTTGAATTATAGTTGAAGAAGTACTTTACCAGTAGTGATTAAACATTAATATAGTAATGTGACAAATAAATGAAAATTGTCGGTAATTTTTAAAGTATTAAAAAAATACATTTATAGATTTGTAAATTCTCAAGTCAATAAAAATGATTTTTGCTATATTTTCTCATAAGAAATAGTTGTAGTATATAGTGTTTATTAATTTCTTATATTTATTTAATTTTAATGTTATAATCATTTATTTTAATGAATTTCTTAGTTGGAAAATTATAAAAAGAATAAAAATAATTTAAAAGTAAAAAATAATGATAATTATTATTTATATATATATATATATATACATACATATACACACAAATATATACACATATACATACAAACATACATATTTAAATTGTAGATAAATGTATCTGTATTTATAAAAAAAATAATACAATCTTAGTATATTTTTGTATTTGTGGCAGTTTTTATGTTTTTTTCATTTTATAGGCAATACATATGATTGAGCAAATGATGATTCAGGCACAAAAACATCCTGATGATAGTGAAAATTCACCACAGAATTCAAATAATGAAATATCTGTTGATCAGTCATGCTCTAAAGAATTATCAACAGATGAAAACATTAAAGTTGAAAATGATGATCAGTTCCTTAACAGTACTCCAAAGATAATTAATATTGATCCAAAAACAATTTGTAAATTAGGACATTTTCAACTCTTATTAGAAAACTATGAAAAAGGTACATTTTATGATATGTATATATATATATATATATATATATATATATATATATATATATATATATAAATATTTACTGTTTTGTTTCATTTCTTACAGCTCTTTCTGCATACCAAATATACAAGAAACGTGTGCAGTGTTATTGGACAAATACACCATTTCTTTATGGATTGGGAATTACATATTTTCATTTCAATGCCTATTACTGGTAGGTGATGATACTTTATTTTATTCTCCTAAATAAATACATTTCTTGTGTAAATGTATTTTATAACATATATATATATTATGTCATATAAAATCAAAACATTTTTGAGTAAACCACCTATTAATCCAAAAGTAATGTTCATTTAACTTGTCAGTAATCAAAAAATTCAAATAATTATGAATTTTATATAAATTAGTTAGCTGATATTAATTCAAAAAAACATGTATTGATTTAAAAAAATGTCTGGTATTAATAAAAAAGCAGTTTGAAAATATTTATAGTCCATTATCATCTGAGAAGTATACACATACTTATTAATTATTGTATACTTTTAAACATTTTTTTATAATATTTTTTCTATTCTATTTGGAGGGAGTGTTTTGATTATGTTTTAAAAATTACATTCGAAGTAACATGATTAATATTTTTTTAATGGCGTTGTTTAAATTAATATATTTATGTTTATCTGAATCTTATGCTGTTTTTCATATTTTTCATTTTCAATGTTTTTTCAGTTTTGTAATTAATATTACCTGGTGCATTCATTAAGTGTTGTTTATTGTAATTTAAAATATATTTGTATCTGTTTAGAACTCTTACACGTTTTCCATTTAATATTTTTTTTATAATCAGGTTCATAAATTGTTTATGATCATTGTTAAAAATGCAAACAAAAAGGAAAAAACATGCCAAATTTGTATATTGATAAAGCATATACAGTTATGTCCCCATATCAAAATTAGGTTGTTTTCATATGAAATTATGAATACTCATGTTAGGTATATTGTTTCACACGATTTCTTTATTTTTGTTCCATTCTATTGTCCTAGGGATCTATCTCACTTGTATCCTAGGGAGTGTTAAATAAAAGGAAATTATTTAATCAAATATTTAAATTTTTCTTTCTGTGGCCAAAAATAAAACTTAATTTTAATATAATGCCCTAATAAAATATTTAAGTAACAAGAGGTAATAATTCTACTATTAAGATTTTTATTCATGGAGTATAATAGTGGACTTAAAAGTAACAAGTATTTTTTTATTCATATACTTGTAATAATCATAAGAAGAAAATGAAATTATCGGCATATTTTATTGTATGAATAGTTTATAAAACTATTCATAGAGGTCATACAATGACTTGTTATAATAAGTTAGGTCAATGCACGAATTCATTCGTGCATTCAACTATATGAACGGACTTGCACAATTAATGCAATGTTGACCATTTGTCAGAAGATCGCTTATTTGATTTTATTTTTGTGTGGTCAACAATAAATGTATAATTTTCTACGTATTATATATATATGTATATATATATATATATATATATATATATATATATATATATGTATATATATGTATATATATATATATATATATATATATATATGTATGTATATACACGTTCAGATTTCATTTATTTCCATCTTTTTTATTTTCTTTTTAACAGTTGTCTGATCTTGGCTTCTTGTAATTTGTTTATACTTATAGATCTGTTTTCATATCCTTTTATCCGATGGAGCATTCTTCTATATACCTAAATTTCGAAAATCATTCTCAGAACCAGTAACTATAATGGTTGGGGTCTCCGCGTAAAAAAGAAGTCCCTGGGCTACCAGGATTCGGTAGCGACGTTTCTTGCGTTATCCTATAATTTATGACTATTATTTGTCACTTGTCGTCTAGCCGAAATAGTTGTATATTTACTATCCATTAAATGAATTGCTTGATATGTGAACGCAAAAATAACTAAATTTAATAGTTCAAATAAATATGTCTTATGTATTAAGAATTTGCCATCTTCTTTCTTTATATTCCTCTAAACTCCTAAGGAGGATAGGACATCAAACACACTTCTTTTCAATTGGATTCTGTTATTTGCTATATTCTATATTTTCTGGAGCCATGATTTGTTTAAAAACACCGCTTCATCCTCCACTGTCCGTCTCCATGTGTGTCTAGGACGACTAATTCAGCTCTTTCCTGACGTTCCCACAGGGTTCCATTCCATAGCCTGGCGAGCGATGTTATCAGACTGCTTCGTGAAGGTGTGGCCGATCGATTGTCATTTTCGTCTTTGAATTTTGATGTCTATCCTTTCTTGTTACGTCTTTCTGTATAGTGCGTTGTTGGAAGTAGACTTGAACCAATAAATCTTTAGGATACTCCATAGACAGCGACTAACAAAGATCTACATCATTTTGGTGACAATACTGGTTACCTTCCAAGTTTTACATTCGTAGAGCAAGATAAGAATTTACCATAAACTAATTTCATCGTTTGCATTGAAACACGTTGAAAATATCTCACATTACATCTTCATCTTTATTTTTTTCACATATATATTAAACACGTTAACACTTATTGCCAAGACTCCTCTCGACACTGGTGCCGGGTCAGTCTGGGTAGTAGTTACGCCACAACTCATATTGCTAAGGTACAGAAAAACGAATTTCTTTCGTTTAGTGCTTTTAGTATGACACTCGTAGATTCACTATTGAAATGTGAATAAACAATAATCAAAGTTATCAATAATTAGTTGTTGAATATTTTGATTAGAAAACAGGTAATACATTCATATAGAGACATTTCGAATTAATAATTAACACGGTTAGGTATTGAAATGATTTTATAAAACGTATTAAAGGAACTTTCGTACTTTTTCGTAGTATTAATCCATACTTTATTTTATTAAGCAGATAATTAGTAATAACACATCTTTTATTAATTCTGGGGCATGTGTTTAATAGCATTGTGCTATAACAACGTGCCAATAAAACGTCCTTAATTCTAAAGGTAGACATCGATATCCGCATTAATATTTACGGTTTTAATAAATGTACTAAAATCTACGTCATTGTATAAACAAATCTACGATTATCAGTATTATTATTTTCACAATTATATGCTCATCTTTTCAAATGATTATTTGTATAATCCAATAAGTAAATTGCAAAAAAATACGAAAGCAATCAAAACGAACTTTTCAAAATGGTTGTAGTTCAATGTAATTTCATTCTTTGATATAAGGTACTGCTGTATTTTAAGCATATAAAACATTTAATATTTATTTTGACGCTGATCACTCTGAGTGTTAATGACTTCTTTTTTCGAATCATTTTTTTACATAATTAACCACAGATAACAGTAAAGTAACTATATTACGAAATGTGTACTGTTACGTAAAAAGAATTTTGAAAGATGTTAACAAAATAAGAAAATACTCTTAAAATGGTCTATTGATGAATGGTCTGTTGATGTCGTTGAAATATATCATTAAAAAATTATATTTATATTTTTATCTACGGTTAGTACAAATATGGGAAAGGGTCAAATATGTATAATGAATACCGAAAAAGATATCACGATTAGTGTGAATAAATATGCGGTGAACGTTTCACAAAATATATTTAACATTAAAAAAATAGCCAATTCAATTATTTGAAATTTATGAATTCGTCGAATGTATCCGATTCCAAGAAATCTATCGGCCGTTTTGTTAATGATTCAGTTCGCGGAAACAATGATTGTAGGTTCAAATATATATTTTCAATTTGAAATACGTCCTTAAAACTTAATAGTTGTAATTCTGTTTTGTTAGTAAACTTTCATGCAATTTTTTTTGTTATTACCTTGTGGTTTTTGAAATGAGGGTATAAAAACCCAAATTCGGTTCACTTCACTGAATCATGTGTGGTTAGTTCAAGTAAGAAATTTTAGTTTGTGTTTCATTTTCACATAACATAAAAATAGTAATTTTTAATTTTCGAATAGTTTCAATTCATATTACGTGTAATCACATATTTTTAATAACTTTTTTGATAATTACCAAACAAAGTTAGTAGTCCTTCTGGAAAAATTATTTAATATGGATTTAAATAATAATTTATTTACTTTAAAATCATATGAAAATTGTATTTGGTTTAGATTCAAGTAATATTTTGAAGTATTAGATTTTCCGTTGTTAAAGTATTGTAATTTTTTTATCAATAAATAATTTCAAATAAACGTCACATAAAAATATTATATATATATATATATATATATATATATATATATATATATATATATATATATTTGTAAAAATTTAAAATTAATCGTTTGTTGTTCAATCAAATTCAGTTTTTTATGGTAATATTTAAACCCTTTTAAATTAAAAATTTTCATCGCTTGAAAGGATGTTGGTTAATATTTTATTTAATGCCATTGCGAAGATTATTGGCAAATAAACAATAATAAACATTATTAGCTCAATTACACTGCCTAATCTGTTATTGGATTTGAAAAAATATATATATAAAATACTGTGTAAGGCTAGATTATAATTACAACATTTGTGTTTCATTTTGAGATAGTGATATTACGGACGTAACGAACCCTTTTTTAACTGAAAATAATTTTTTAAAAGGGTTCTTTCTGTTTTGTATTCAACATTTGTGAATAGTATATTAGAAAACATTGCTAATAAAAAAAGCTAGGTAGAAAAAGAAATTCAGTTCGTTTATCCTTTTCAATTTATCATATGCTACACTTAGGAAAATATTCAACTGGTTTAATTTTAGTTTTTCGTGTATTTTCGTTCTAGAAAATTTTCTTTATCAAAAAAATGTCTATTAATCAAATTATATTGTCCTTACCTACAGTTTTCAAGAAGTTTCGAAAACATTGTGCATATATATATATATATATATATATATATATATATATATATATATATATATATATATATATATATATGAAAAAAATAGTGTACCTGTCAACAGGTAGTTTTAGTGCATACAAAGGTTAGAGTTCAGTTTTGTAGTATGAAATAAATTTCGTATAAATAACGTATTGAAAAATAGAATGAATTTATTTTCGGAAATATATTTTTTTAATGTACGTGAAACAATTATAAATAAATAACAAAACACCAATTTTTTTAATGTTATTTTGTTTATTAGAGAAGACTAAAAGTATTCTTCTTTTTTACTTCTTTGCTGAGAAAATGTTAGTGTTTAGTATTTTTTCTTTTATTTGTTATAACAAAGTATTCACACTTTTTTTAATGATATTACTTAAATTTTCTTTCGACTTAATTTCATGTAATTTTAAATAAGATTCCAGTTTAATAATTGTTGAGATGTATGTACATTTTCATGTTATGCATCTTTTACAATGTTATATCTACGATTATTGTAATTTTTTCTTCAATTATTAAAATTTAATCCATTATAAATCTATCTCAATTACCTCTACACTTAGAAAAATAATTAAATATTACACCGCGATAATATCTCATATCTGTATAACACCATTAATATTTTTTCAATTTTTATTAAATAATTTTCAATGAAGCTTCAATACTCGGAATTTTTTCTATTATATTTCTATTATATTATATAAGGGAAATATATATTTAATAAAAATATATATTTAAAACTGTTTTATTTAATCATTCCAGACAAATTTGTATTAACGAAACAGAATTTAAATTGATCTGACATTGTATATATATATATATATATATATATATATATATATATATATATATATATATGTATGTATATGTATATAATGTTTAATAGTGGACGTACAACTAAAAAAAATTAAATTCAATAATAATATTTAACAAAGAAGTACGAAACACAGCAAACCACTCCTTGGGCAGATGTTCTTATAGTTTGCTTCGACTGTGTAATTTTCCTGTCTCTTTGGCGTCTGCTCGGCAAGTGGCAGATGCTTTCTGGAGACAGCTTAGCATACACAGGTATATTTGTGGTTGGACCTTTTGAATTTACTATAACACGAATTTCTTATTACTTCGTAAATGTGTACCATACAAGTTTTTCAATGGTTGTACAGCTCCTCTCGTTACCTTTAGTGTCAGGTGTGTAAGATAGTCGACGTGAAGGCACCTACAACACTTGTTTTTGTGTTAATATTATAGACAATATATATATATATATATATATATATATATATATATATATATATATATATATATATATATATACAGAGACATAAGCTCAGTCAGCGTATTAAAAAGTAATTTAAATTTTTTAAATTAGCCTTAATTGTACCATAATTTGTCGAAATTCAGTTCCAAGTATTATAAAATAATCTGAACTAATTAATGATGGGTTTTTCCATTTTTAAAAGAGATAAAAGTAAAATACCAGATTGAAGCCTGATCGATTCTTTAGGAATGGTTTTTGAAAAAGAACAAAGATGTCAAATAAATAGATCATAATAATGAAAGATATTTTTAAAGACAAGGCTATTTGTAAAATAAAAAAATATACGGTTTAGAATCTTTTACACATAATTTTACTCACATAATTTTTATTATTATTCAGGAATTTGTAAGTTATTTATAAATAAATTATCGTCTATCAGGATGAATTATTTTTTAGTCAAGTAAACGTACTGTAAGAGGAAAAAATGAGAGAAATAATTTATATATTTCCATCATGTTGGTATATGATGCGTTAAACATTAATTAGACATAAAAATATAAATATATAAGTAATTTTATTTAAAAGATCAGTAGTTTGTATCTGTGTTCTGACAACGATGATGTTATGTTTGGCGTATTAATAAAGTTTGTAAAAATAACTATATTTGATTGCTTTATTTGAATCCTGAAGACACATTCGAGTTTGTTTTTCTACAAGCGGTTTTGAATTTCATCATCTTCAGATAGATTAGAAATCTACTTCGAGTTCAAAATTTACGAATTAGAGATAAAAGTTGAAACCAATTGTAAAAAAAATGAACTCGCATGTAACTTGTAAGATTTAAATAAAACAATAATGAACAACAAATTTACAGGAAAATAACATAGCGATGATAATTGTATTTGATTAATTTGTATTTTATTTCCGTATATTACTATAAGAATTTTTTCTGCTACAATATCGTCTTTTCAAATTTCTAGTAACATTAAGCACGCTATTAAATGATAATTTATTGATAAGTTTAAGTTGAGAACTACTGTCATACATGTATTTGACAAATGCACAGGAGACACGAATATTTTATTAGCATTGGAGTATAGAACCGAGTTTAATACCGGAAATGTGGCATGTATATTGAACGAGTCTTTTAAAAATAACCATCTCACATATAGGTTACGTTTCATGCTTTCAATTCTGGCACTAATATAAAATATTTTCGACGGCTTGTGTATAATCTGAGAATTTATTTTTGTCTACTTTAAAATCATGTTAGATTGAATTCTGTGCCATTTTTTGCCATGATTTCGTCTTGTATGCCAGGAATTTCTTTTCTTCCGTGTTTATTTATTCATAATTTATTACTATATTTTTTTAAATTCTTAATTCAAGATTAAACTATAGATTTGGTTGTGATATTGTAATATTTAATTTGATTAGTGTGTTAGAATTTATTATTATATTAGATATAAGGTAAAGAAACACAGTTTATATCATAAAAAACAGTTAATAACTACTTACTAAATGAACTGATTCATAAATTTAAATATAATACTTTTTTTAGTATTTGGCCCGAATAATTAATGATTTTAAATCGGAATAACTCTTTCCGAGTTTTTAGTGACTAATAAGATTTTATTTTGTAATAACATTGACATAATATTTATAGTAGGTTGAAGGGGTTGTTGATTAAGTTCAATTGTCTGCATATTTGAATAATTTTATAATAAACGTTCTTAATTAATACGTGCTGAATGTTTAAGAACATTATATTGAAATTTTTTTCCCTGTAATTCAATTTTTTTCACACTTATTGGCATATTTTTTTAAAAATATTCGTATATATCAACTGACTTGTAGTAATTTCTGTATAAATATATTTCACTCAACTTACAATCATATATTTATAAACTCTTAAATTTCTGTCATTGTTTCATTTTTATGTATGTTTTTGAAATTATTGTGTTTAGGTTCTTTTGCAAATTTTGTTTTTCTTGTGTTGGAAAAATATTACTGTCTATCGAAATATAAACCATTTCAAAATTATAACATTTTATAGGTCATGTTTTTATGTCTTCAGGATGTCTTTTTTAAAACGTTCAAAGTATGTATTCTATAAGTCATGAAATAAATGCATATATATGTATGTATATATGTATATATGTATATATATATATATATATATATATATATATATATATATATTTATAATTTATTCTATGAAAAAAATCTACAGAAATATAATTAGATCTGCGAAAACAATATATTTTCAATATTGGTATTTTATTTTCTTACAGAAAAAAGAATTTAATCCTATATTAAAACAAAAATGTATACATGAATCCAAATTACTATCGCAAATTGAAATCTCATACAGATAATAAAAAGCTGCCACTGTCATAATATCGCCGTCATTGAGTAATTCTTAACAACTGAGAACGTTTGTGAAATAAATGCGTAACGGACGTCACGACCTGATATCTTGACCTCATTTCAAAGTTTATTTTATGCGGAAATATCAGTAGATGTCATATTTTATTTTTAAAAATACTTATCGCGCTATTTAACGACTCCCTCGTTTCGTACGCATCTTTCTAAAAAGTTTCATTATTTTTTTAATATTAGTTTAAGGAAACTGATTTCATTCATTTCTGTCAATTTATAGAAGTTATATATATATATATATATATATATATATATATATATATATATATATATATATATATTATATGTTATGTTATATTATATATATATATATATATATATATATATATATATATTATATGTTATGTTATATTGTTAGATACTCGTGTTTACAAAGTTTTTTTCTAACACTAAAATAATTTGTGTAAAGAACTTACATTTTAACTATTACTTGTCTAATTTTTTATTCATTATTATATCCTCTATTTGAACGACGACAATTATGTTTATATTTGAAATAGTTATTGAGGGTGTTACCAATTCAAATTATAAAAATGAACCGAATATGCTTCATTGTTATTTTCATTATTGATGATTGTTTAAATATTCATTAAATATCATAAACATCTATGAATATATTTGTGAACTCCCGAAGGTACACAGGTTATAGATAAATAAAGACTGCTGTAGCTAATACATTCCATCTGTATACACCCTCTTAACTGATGATTAATTGTTATTCAATCTAGTTAATGCATGTGTCAAGTTAACTATCGATTTGTTATTCAGTTAGGTAGATTTTTCATATTTTTTTTGCAAATTTTATTATTTAAGATCTTTTTATTACATTTTTGTTGTTTCTGAATATTTGTTTTCGTGTCATTGATATTGTGGAGGACTATTTAGACTTACGAAAGATTAATTTTATTCTTACATATTGTTTGTTAGATTAAATAGAATTTAAAAACTGGGACTAAATAGAAAAAGAAACCAGATATTTCGATTTTAAAAACGTGTTTAAAATAAAAACATTTTTAAAATTATATATATTAAACGGATTATTTTGTAGATCGTATTTAATGTACAGTAAATTTAAAACGCTCTTACTGAACTTATTTGGGACTTTTTTGAACAGATCTCGTGTATATGGATATATATATATATATATATATATATATATATATATATAAAGAGAGAGAGAGAGAGAGAGAAATGTAATTTAATTATTATTCCAGTTGTAATACTACTGAAATATCCCACACGTTGAAAATAGTATATATGTAATATAGATTTCATTGTTCTTTTTATTATCACGTAGTTTTATTTAATTTAATTGCGAACATAGTTAAGTGCATTCGTTCAATGTTTATACTAGTTTAAAAGAAAACAGAATTACAGAAGTGCATAGTTGCACGTCACTGCACAAACGCAAGAGTACTGTATTATAAACTCGATGTAAGATCTGAGAGGATGCTGACATATAATGTCAATGTCCTTTATTGCATTTTCTTGTTTTATTTTCATTTATAATTACTTACAATGACTGAACAAAGTCTGAAATATATTATTGTTAATCAATGAAATTAGTATTTTAATACCTTTATACTGTCTTCACCATGATTTTACTATTCACTCAAATGGTTTATTATCTTAACTTGGGCAATTGTAATTTTCAAACGTTAATACTTAAAATAATGCAACGTACTTTTTGTAATACCATGAACAACAAATAAAATATACTATGTTTCTATTAAATAAAAAAAAGAAATAATTTAATTTTTTCGTTATTCACAAAAAAATATCAGCTCAAAATTAAACAATATTTCATCTCGGGTAATATTCAACCAAACTTTGCAATATATTCATATGTCGTTTTATTCGATCATCGATACTTGCAGAATGGGGTTCAAGCCCTGTTTATGTAGTTGTATATATTTATTCTGCCTTCAATTAAAACTTTTTGCTAAAATATGAAACACTTTTCACTACACCAATTTTTATAAATGCGTCATATTGATACATTCAAATATTTTTTGTTGATTACAAGCGAATGTCTTTAGGCACAGTACCGGCTTCAAATGTATTCAGATAGGTTTTTAAAGGCATTCTAAACCCTTTACACATTTAAAATTATTAAAAATATATTAACTTTAGTTTTATTGTATTATTAGTACTTTGAAAGGTCCCAGTAATCTATTAATTTCACTGGTATTGTCCAACTGAAAAGGTACAAAAATGTATCTAATTTTATTTTTATGTATAGTTTTAATCATTTGTTTATTTATACAAACGTATAAAATGACTAACGAATATTAATATGTATATTCATATTTATATTTTTTATGTTTTTGAATACATTAATATTTAAAAAAAAAAACTGATGTACTTTACCTTTTCGTTCATTTTATGCCTATGGAAAGATAAAACAAAGGAATATATATATATATATATATATATATATATATATATATATATATATATATATATAATTGATGTTCAGTGATGACATTCAAATAACATTCAACCCAAATTATGCAGGATTCTTTTTTGGAATTTTATTTATTGTACATTAATTACTCATTTTTTTATTGATATTGCTGTTTATTTACTATTCTGTTTTTATTTCTTGAACGTTGTTTTTATATTAAATTTAAGAAATGCTATTCCGTGTTAATTTACACATTTCTTCTAATCATTTTTCTTTTCTATCATCACTAATGATCTGTTATTTCTATGGATGTGTTTGTACATTTTCTATTCATTTAAATAACGACATAAATTGTTCATTAAAAATATCTAAAATCGAAATAGTGGATTGCCAGTATATTACTAGATTTTAATGACAAAATAAATGAAAAATATATCTGCAAATCCACGATTTTACTTCTATGTATGTATGAATTTGAGTATATATACTTCGTTTTGATTATTTGTTATTCTATTTTTTTTATTTTCAAAAAAAGATTAAACACTCCTTTACGAAGCAAATAGTTATTCCTACATTTTTACCCAGCTAAGAAAATATTGAAATAAAAATATCAGCAACATTTAATAGTTTTCCACACTTTATAAGTGCATGTTTTACAAATATGACTGAAAATCATTGTATGCATTATATATATATATATATATATATATATATATATATATATATATATATATATATGTATATATATATATGTATATGTATGTATATATATATATATATATATACGTATGTATATATATATATATATATATATATATATATATATGTATATATATATATATATGTATATATATATATGTATATATATATATACATACCTACATACATACATTATTAAATAAAAAAAGTGTAATGGTAGTTAGTATCCGTAGAATAAACTAAATACTATAGTGTCTATTTATATATGTATTTTAGAGTTCAGTGACATCAGTCACGTAGTGTACTGATCGAATTCTTCACTGTAACGCACTTTCTCCAGGAAAAGGTAAGAAGTATTGAAATTTAATAAGAATGACTAGTAACGAAACATGTTTTAGAATGAACGCTTTTCAATAAATGAGATAACTGCACTGTGTATCTTAAAAGTGCGAGCGAATTAAACTGTTTTTTTTTTCGTTCAACCAACGCATTTCACAAATAGACATGTGGATGCGTATATAGTAATCTAAAAATTAAATATAATGTGTGTAGAATAAAAGAAATAGTTAATAGTCAACCATTATTCCTTTTTGGAGTTTATATCGTTTATAATTAATAAAATATTATATATAAATAGACACGATAAATAATTTAAAATAAAACTCTTATATGCATATTAAAATATTCTATTAACAAATACAAATGTTTATTCATATAAGGTTAAAAGTGATCGGAGAGTATATTTCAACAATGAGAACTTGTCAACTTGTTTGTGTTATGCATAACTGTACATAATTATAAAAATACACGTATTAATAAATATTTTTATTGTTACAATTCTAGTATGCAACTATGGCTATTCACTTAAATGTGCAGCTAGTTCAGTATAGAAAATGCACTTTCACAAATGAATAAACAGTGCAAATTCTCTTTTATCAAAATGTCCATTAATTGATTATTGTTTAATTATCTTTAGTTTCTTGCGAAATAATTAATTCTTTGATTTTTTTACTTTACAAACAAATATGTATCACTTGAGATATTAATTTATTTGTCAAAGAGATTTTATGACATATTTATTTTGTCTTATGTATTGAAAAAAAATTTTTTTCGTGTAATTCAGTTTTGTCACACGTATTGTCATGTTTTCCTTAAAAATATTCTTATATATCATCCTATGTATCGTAATATAAATAGAATATTTATACATTTTTTAAAATATTAATGTAACTTATAAATACTTTTAACAACTGTGTTTGATATACGATTATTTTTTATGATTCCTTATAATTGTGACGTTTGCAATTTTTTTACATTTTGAAATCAAATCTATTACTCATTATTCAAAAATAAAATTTACTAATTCGATGAAAGTTGTTACTATGGATAAAAAATATTGGCTATTTTTTCATATTTATACATTATTATTATTTAATTCTTAACACATTTCATCCCCATAAACATTATCTTTGTAAAATTTATCGCGAGTGGAATAAATAAGTGAGCAGTAAAAATTATTAGTCAGATCATTTTTTAAGTAATATTATGTATGTATGTGTATATATATATATATATATGTCCGTTAAAAATAAACGGTTGTATATGAGTGTGCCAACTCGTTCGTTGGTCATCTGGTACGCCGGTGTTACTATTTAATAATATTATATAATTTAATGTATACAAAAAATACACTATGCTCACAAACAGGTGATTTGCGACATTAAAATAAAAAGTGAGTCGTTCCACCTGTCAAGGTTATGGACACTAAAATAATTATCTAAATATGGTAGTGGTTAATGGTCTTATATTTTTGGCATCATTTACATCACTTATATGTTGTACATGTTTGTAATGACAATAATGTTAATATCATTAATTTATTGTCATTGTATATATATTTTTTTTTGAGAGACTCAGTCTATGAAGGTTTACGTTTTTAAAGAGCGTAGACCTGTTTTTTTTTAAAAATAATATTTATAAATAAATGTAAATAAAAAAAGTACTGTAGTCGACGATGTAAAGTATTTAAAGTTTAAGGGATTATTGCAAAGAGTTCAAACTATTTATGAAGTCTTGAAAATAGCATTATTTAATAACTTCGTAAATTAAAATATTTCGCTGTCCATCGAAGTCAAACTGTATAGTGCAGTGCGACAAACGGTGCGAAAGAACGCCAAGTGCTAATGCAACGCGGTACGAAATCACGGACGAAAGCGAAAGGGGACGCTGACTTACGAAATTGTAATATGGACATGCATTTAGATTTAAGTCATTTTTAAGCTAGGTTAAGGTTAGTCTATAAGTTAAACATAAAACTTATTCTGGTTTTTGAAAATGTTCTCGTAGAAAAAAATACCTCACATCAACCCTACAATCCTTAAACAATTCCCACAACTTTCTTTTCATCACCGGATCGAACGCTACAAGGCATAGGTGAAGGAACACATCCCTCTCCCCAAACATGTACACACTTGTTAATATATTATGTATACATCTTTAATTTGAAATATTTCTAAAAAATCGTGTTTTTAAAAATGAGAAATCATCGGAAGGGTTGTTTTTATAAGAGAGACTTTGAGAATATACCCGGTCTATTAAAAATATATTTTAAGTTCTGCATTTCATTCAGTCCGTCTGATATCTTTTTAAATATGTATATTGTGTAATTAATGAAACGTTTCTGTTGTCTGAAAGACAAATAATTGGCATGTTTTATCATTTCATCCTTCCCAAAATTAGATATTTCTATGCAATTAATAAGAAAAATTCGTTCCTTATATGAATAGCAGTCAATCGTTATTATTTTATAATAAATGCAAATAGGATTGTTGTAATATATATGTAAAATTAAAAAGTAACTTTGCCCTTGAAAAAATTAACGAACCGCATCAGTAAAAAAATATCTATAAATATAAAAGTCAGGTCGTATTTGAACATCCCTCGTACCTATTAGAATAAATTTTAATATTAAAGTAAACAACATTCTAATGTGCATACATAGTTTATTTATTCTGCTCAATGTGCAACAAGACTTAAATTTAATTTATTTATTTATACATCTTGTTATTTTTCGTCATACTTTCAACTACATTTAGTTTGCAAATTTATTTGATCATATTTTATTTTTTTGCGCATATTTAATTTGACATTTGTTCATTAATGTAATTTTTATTTAATTTGAACTTTTTTCTGAAAAAAATTACGTTATAAAAATACTCTGAATAAAATAATTTTAATCTATACAGACGATATAAAAATTAAAGTTCATATTCTTATACTTCAAATGTTAATCTTGGATATAAATTTCAGTAACTCAAACATTAAGATATTTTTTACTTAAATCAATTTATAATTTGATTAAATATATGAATAAATGAAATCAATTTCTAAGAAAAAAAAAACTAATATGATGTTTATTATCGAGAGGTTTTTTCAGTCGTAAATAGTTTTGTATGAAAAATTATTCACGCAATTGTAAAAGAATTGATTAAAAAAATTACACAAATGTCAACAATAAACACTGTACAAAAGTATTGTAATTATTAGGAGGCGATAGGTAATAAATTCGATAATAAATTGTTTAAAGTCATAAGTAGGTGTTTTCATTGTTAAAATTTTATGCAGTAGTTTTATTTAAATCGGAAAAAACATACTTTACTTTTTATTACTTGTCTGTTTTTGTATCGAAAGTTTTATTACCTATACATTTTTTCTTTAACACGAATTATTTATTACATCATATGTTTGTATACATTTATGTATAAAACTCAATGCATGTCTGAAAGTTTTCCACATACAACATACAAACGCCAGTCTTATTAATGTTAATAATGGTAACTTTTTACACATATGCGTTGGTGCTATTTCTATTTTATACACTGTCTGTGTAATCTGTAGCATTTTTTATTTTTGATATAAAAAAATATTTTTTGTCATATTCATTTTGAAAGAAATTATTTTATTTGGCTATGAAAAACATTTCTGAAAAAAGATTTTCAACCCATGAAATGATCAGAACTTTTCTGTAAGTTGAGTCGTGAACTACTAGGTACTCTCAGTGTGGATCAGTTTAAGGATTCTCCAGTTAATCGTATGTGGCTGAATGTTCAGGGACCATTTCCCAAGAATAATTTCCCAGCACTGAGGCTCACGACTCGCGTTGCTCAAATAACTAGATGGTTTCGTGGTGTGGATCTCATTACAAGGGTCCTCCAGTTAAACACGATAGAATATTTTTTTTCAAAATCTATTCCTTTATACATTGAGATTATTCATCCGAATGGTCTTCATATCATTTTCCTAGCAACTTCTTTAGTGAATGATATACAAAACTCACACACACACATATGTATATATATATATATATATATATAATTTTTGAAATATTAATGATCTCACAAACACTTGTTTGTGAAAGAAATAATGAATGAACTATCGCATCCAAACTGTTGCTTTGACATGTTTCTAAATCTTCGTCTTTAAAAAAATAAGAGTAAAATATTTTTATAGCAATATTTTTTAGTCTTCTGCATATTTAAAACAAACTCCGTGATAAAAAATTTAATAGAGAAAATATACTTATGACTTTTGTTAAGTATTAAAATATATTTATTCAATAATTTTTTTTCAGTTTTAAAACATTTGTTCGCTAATAAAAATAATATATACATATTTCAAATTCAGAATATTTTAAATGACAATAGAACTGATTTATTCCTCGTTTTTTAAAAAAATTGTAAACTTTTTGTATTATTTTTATCACGACACATATTTTTCTCTGTCAAATCTAAAAATTGATTTTTAAATAAACAATTAAAAATTAAAATATACTGTTTTTTTCAAGTAAGCATACAGAACTGTCTGGTTAAAACTTTTTTAACAATTTAAAATATTTATTTTTTCTATTTATGCGAAGTTTACATAAATAGAAAGATACTTTTTATAAAACTTGTTATAATTGTGTGCTGAAAGAATGGCATTTATATTGTAATCATATTTTTTCTTCGCAATTATTTTGTTTATTATATTTAGTTTATATTTAAAACTTGCACTCAGAAACATCAAACGTCGCCGACGACAACGTGCTTTTTGTATTTTAATTCTTAGTTGCAAATCATAACTGGATAAAGTATGATTCAATAAGATATGATCTCATCAAATAATAATATTTATTGTAATTAAAATTTAAAATCGATCTTCTCGTAAATTGAAAAAGTAATAGAAGTTACCCAATTGTATTATTAAAGTTCAGTAAATATATAGTTTATTATTTTCTTACGAATTATATGATTTCTTCCATGAATCCATACTCCATACACAATGAAAATATATCTCAGATTTTGTTATCTGAATCATTTTTATCCAATCATTGTTTATGTAAGAGAATTCAAATATCACAAATGATTTATAAAATCACCACGGTGAAGTTCGTTGATAATTGAATTTTCTACATTTTTTTCTTTTTTGCTGTTGGTGGGTTTTTATTTTATATCAGTTTTATTGTAGTAATATTGTTAGGTTGTATTATAAACATTTTCGACAGTATGTTGTGTGTGTTTATAGTGATATATGTAGTTCCATATAGATGCTTTATGTAGTGATACAATTAATGAATATATGTATCTACAACGAGGTTCCAGTGTAGCTTTTTCGGAAATAATATTTGATATTCTTTAAAAAATTCTTTATCTAGTTATTTTTTGAACGAAAACAAAACAGTAAGTTATTATTTTGCATGTTAATTCCAATGTTTCTCTCGCATGCATCTATATCGTTACTTTACAAGTTATCATCATTTTTTGATATTTTATTTACTTATGATTTTTTGAAATATTTTTTAATACATATATATATATATATATATATGTGTGTGTGTATGTGTGTAGTATTTAGTATTTATTAGTGTCTGTGTTTTGTTACATTTTATCTTGAGTGCTGAATTGAATATGTTATTGTTTGGATAGGCAATATAAGCAGTTTTCAAAGATTGATTTCTTGTTGAAAATTTAATAAATTATGCGAAATTTACTAAATAGGAAAAGTTTTATTAGATACTGTCGCGATTGAAGTTAAATTGACACCTACATCGTTTTGTTGGGCTGTTAAATATTTGGGTGCTCTTAGTTTGATCTTGACGTAAACGTAAACAAAACGTATGCTATGATTACATAATTTGTGTATTACTATTAACGAGTCATCGCGAAATAAAATGAAACGAATCTGCGTGGGCGTGACATTTCTGAAATTCCACTCACGGCCATCCATGTCACCAGTATTCACATGACGCGGAGGTCTTTGTAACACAAAAGTCATGCAGCATCGCACGCCAGAATATATTCGCGTTCTTGGTTTACACACGGCCACGATTTGTGTGTGTGTGTGTGTATGTTATCTTTCGTACAGTTGACAAGTGCAATAATCACAGCTGATTCTGTTTTGCCATCTATCGATCTTTGTCTTTCGTTCATAAACTTATCTGTCTTTTATAATAGTACAATAGTATTTATTATTCCCTCGCGAATGCAAGCGCACATCTACATCGTTTTCTACACTCCACTTCGAGTAAGATGCAACTAACGTAACGTAAACATCTTTCTTCTTCGTACTCTATCGTATCGTTTCACTCACACCTCCACCACACTCGCCGAACGACGGGATCGTTAACTGTCCGATTAAAGCCGAACCAACCAATCTCCCCCTTTTTCTAACGGGGTGTTCGCAACGACGTCATACTCAGTACCGGACTCGATTATTTGTATGTAAAACTGAAAATTCCCTTTTCTTTTTTCTATTTTTCTGTCCACTAAACCAAATTTATTCTGAGAATGTCGATTGCTTTTTATCACCACAATTGATCCATTTTACACTTAGTCAACTTTCGAACAAGTTTCGCAAAAATTCGGGGGGATATGTTGAGGATTGAAATGTATTCCAAATTCCATAAATAAACATTCATTTATATAAACAGGCACCGAATTAATTTGTACGCCTATTACATTAGTATAGTAAGATTTAAGAAGTAAATGCATTTATAAATGATAATAGAATTATAAACAAAGAAAAAAATCCACGAATTTATTGCATTTTAACTTATTGCAAAGGTTTCAAACTGTAACCAGGATATTGAAATATACTGATTCAAGAACAAACAAGGAAAAGTGTATATTATGGTCGCTTTCTTTATTTTGAAATAAAACTGTAACTTATTGTATATTCAGAAGTATAAAAGCGAAAGTCTTTTACTTAAAATAAATACATAATATTATGTTTTATTCCGTGCCCTCGTTTTTATTAAAAACAAAATATGTACCCGTATCCCTTTTATAATTTTCTACTTGTAATTATATTTTACCGATGTAAAATGAAAAACTTGTATAATATGATGACAAATATAATGTTATTGTTAGTTCGTCAAGTATAACAATCAGTAATTAGAATATAATTTAGATATAATAAGTAAATAAAAGTATCTACCAGCAAAACATTACTGAATCAAAATATTGAATCATATTAGAAATTTTAATTAAAAACATTTTGTTGTGAAGAGTATTCATTCGTAATGGAAATACTTTTTTAAAATCAACTTTCGTTGATACTTAAATTGATGAAATATCTCTATAATAAGTTCGCTTCTGAAACTTTTTTTATGGACAAAAATTCGCTAAAGAGCCAATACGCAAGAGAGAAGTCAGAAAGTAAGACTCACTATTTTTTAATTGTAAATATAAACCAGTTACATATGAATTTAATATAAGTAAATATTCAAGTTTTTTTTTGAACTATTCACCATATCTGTTGGGGAACTAATCGTATCTGTATCGTAATTATATTTTCGATAGTAAAAGTATTGTTAATATAACCATCTTTTATGGAACCAAAGATGAGACGTAATGTTCTATTATAGTAACAAGAATAAAGCATAATTAGTAGTTTGCAAATATCAATTTTCTCGGTAACAAAAAAACAAAAACAAACATGGAATAACAAAGAGGACTGTCTTTTAAGTTATGTACAGTATCCATTCAGTCAGTATCAATCCTCGCGGTGCTATGATAAAAGCACTTTGATATCAAAACACACTAATCAGTGAATAGCCCAGAACAACATGAAGTGATGGCTTCACCTGTAAGAGAAATGTTATTATCACCAAGATTTTCACTCTGATCTATCGTTATTATTAGTGCTTTAATAGACATGTAGATTACGTTGAAAAATATGCTCATAACATGATATATTAAATCGATGTATATAATAACTTGCTATAAGTTGTTTATTTTCAAAATGAGAAACTAATGTCTTTTCTGTCTTCCTTGTGTGTGTGTGTATATGTATATATATATATATATATATATATATATATATATATATATATATATAGAGAGAGAGAGAGAGAGAGAAACAAAAGGAAGTTAATTGCGTTATTTCGTTCCAGAAAAAAAGCCTTAAGTGAATCAGCACTGAAAGCGTATGTGGTCAAGTGTACTTATAAATTGAAGCCTATGCTATAGTATATTTCATACACAATAAAAAATGATAATAAAAACAAGACTTTTCAAATTATAGTAAAAACAGAGCAAAGTGAATTACAAATATAACTAGACCCTACCGATAATGTAAATTAAATTAATTCATGAACAGACTATACGTGACACATTTCTATGAAAACTTGATAATTAAAAATAGATATTTAGGTTTCCATATAAATAATAAATTTAGGCCAAATGTTAGAAAATAAACTACGTTACGCTGTGTTTACACGGTCTGATAAAATAATATTAGTCATTTGAAATACTTGCCACACTGCTACTATTTTATATTACGCACAAACTAGTTAATTTTATATAAAAAAATCCGAATATCAACACATTTTTCGTATTTCAATTAATTCACACTACGTATATTTAATAATCTTAAAATTTCAATGTACAAAATTAGACGGTAAACTAGGTACAAATTTCGTTAATGAATAAATAAATTGCATGATCTTAATCTCATTCTGTTTATATGTAGATTTCACAGAGTTATGATATGTGGTGCTTTGTAATTTCACTGTAATTTAATTGTATAATGTTGAGGCAGGTCAGTACAGATAATATGCATATTCTTTTACAAGCCAAAGTTCACACGACAGGAAAGTATTCTTTTAAGCCTCAACACATTTTTTACATTGATACAAGACAATCATAAACGCCATATGCGCTCTACTTAACTGCATAATTTATTAACCTGTTTTCCGCATATATATATATATATATATATATATATATATATATATATATATACGGAAAATTTATTATATCGTTTTTTTATAGTATTATTATTATTAAAAATGAATTTAAAATATAATTTATATAAGTAAGTATAAATGTTTTTTGTTTAATTGATAATAACTTATCAATTTCGAAAGTAAATTCTCGTTTTTTGAAACTAAGAACTGACAATTTTCTTTTGGCACTGTCGCTAAATTTATGTTTATAAATGTATCAATCCTTACCTACAAAAATGTTTTATTATCAAAATATACAATATTTGTTTATTATTCATTTGAATGTCAAAGCACACGACATGTTTCTATTTCTACAATAACATTTTTCATTTCCTCACCGTTCGGATAATAATGATATCACAAAGTATTTGTAAACAAAATCAAATTTCGGATTATACTGTTTATTATATTAAAGTTAATTTTTAATACCAATCGTTATTTTTTTCGATCCACTGTTAATGACTATCTTTTTTTCCCACGTATTTTCAAATACATGTTTTAATACCTCTATTTCACTAGTTTATTCTCTTTCTAGATGTTTATATTTCTTACTCCTAATCAATAATTCAATTCTTTTTTCTTCTGATATACCCAAGTAATCCATCACAGTTTATAAGCATTTTACCAGAACTACCGAGCTTATAAGATCTATTCAAATCAAAACGAAGAACTTGTTTCTACTCTTGTTTGATATCTTGAGTTTTTCCAAACACTATAAGGCTAGCGCACATAAGGACCTATTGCATCGTTTCGCAAAAATCCGCACGGATCAGTTTCATACAATTTGTATGTGCCATCGCACACACTGCCGGGGCGAATCGAACCACAGCGCGTTGTAATCGGTTGGCAGGCAGATTTTTGACCGATTCGCAACGATGCAATCCGTCCTAATGTGCGCTAGCCTTTAAGATTCCATCCACTATTATAGTACTCCAATAATAGTTTCATTAGCGTCAAGTGTTCTCGTTCTTTTTCTTATGCTTCATAACGCTTTATAGTCATCATTACAAAATTCTTTTATAGTTCCTTTCCTTATTAATGGATAATAAGTTTATGCAGAAAATGGTAATAATATAAATAAGTTTTAACTCATAAATGCATTTACTTGTCTTAATGAGAATATAATACAACATAAAAGCACTTTATTATAAACATTTTGACTACAAAATTATTATTTTGGAATTTTCAATGTATAGTGAAAACATTTGTAATCTAAAGGCTCGTTTGTACTCGTTTTGGCATATCTGTACAGCTTTTTGTAAATCCTTAAAATCTGGGGTATAGATTTCAAATTTGAATCGTTTATTTGACAGTTAGCTTGCTTGGTGTTTATTGCGAATTAAATGTCACTTCTCGATTTATTTACACATCAATAAAGCTTACTTTGTGCTATTGAAAATATTTAAAGTTAAGACTTGTAAAAATTGAATTTCATAATAATTATCGATGTATTGTAAAACGAGAAACGGGGGAAAGGTATTTTTTTGTTAAGTCTACTTATATGAAAAGGTACTATTATTAACTTAACATTTATACGTTAATGACATTTCTATGACAAAAAGGAATTAATGTAACACGTAGATAATTCCGTTATCGGGGAGTTTTATCTTTTCTTCTTCGATAGAGTAGCTTTTGTTAGTATTATTATTATTTGTAAATCGAATGAAAGTAGTTTTCGGCACATTGAATTTCATTCTATTACTATTTACCTAATGGTACTATTGATATTTTCTTGAAGTTAAGGATACTGAAATCTGATAATTAGTCTTTATATATTATGTTTGTGATCGTGACCTTTGTGAATCACATGATTCTTTGTTTTATGTAGTATGTTTTAACTATTTGAATTCTTTTAAAAAACTATTGAACCGTTGTTAATTTTAATCGAGTATAATTTATTTAATATTAGGCAATACAGAAATACACTTAAAAAAATAAAAAAGAGTGTTTGAACCCTCTTCTTTAGGACATCTAATACATTTCCAAGCACATGATATATTACTTATATCATTTTATGTTAAATTTCGTTTTATATCATTTGAAAATCTTAAAATATTCAAAGCATTATTCATGAAAATAAAAAAGTGCGAAAGATGACGTTTCAGTGGTTAACAATTATTAAGTCGACTATCCAACCATCACATACTGCCGCACATGTTTACGTTGTCTACGTGTGCATGAATGAAAAAAATACACACACGACACGCATACACACTTAAACGGCTTACGATATTTGGAGTGAGTAAGTCCTATCCTGTATTCTAGAGGGGAATACGCAGGCATGAGGGTCGCTGTACGCCGAGCATGGTTGTTGTGTTGTTAGCAAAAGCCATCGGTTTGAAGCCGTTGTTCGTCGGGGGGTGCCGGACGAACTGTGGGCTACGGTTTAAGCCAGCGAGGCCGGAAGCCAGGTGCGGAGGTTGGGGCAGTGTTCTCTGACGTGTATATTCCGTCCGCCTCTGTTCTTCTATACCTCGTATAAATGTCGTGTGTATATATGGGTGCGCGCGTGTTTGCTTCAGCGTACGTGCTTGTGCCCATCTATGCGTGATATATGTCTGTATGCGTGAGTACGTGAGTGCGTGTTTGTGGTAGGTACGTCCGTACGTGAATGTGTGTCTGTCTGCTGCCCGTGTGTTTGTTTCTCTACGTGCGTGTGTGCGTGCGTACAGCGGTGTATGGTGAGTATACGTACGTGTGTTTATGTTTGTGTACAGCGGGCAAGTGCAGTGCGTGCGAGCGTTGTCGAACGCAGAATTCCGATCGTCAGAACTCTCTCCCAACTCGCCTGCTTCTTCTACCCGGCTGAAGTAGTACGGTGCATGCGCACACCAACACGACAATCAGGCATAGCCTACCTACACATCGCTACACCATTCGCTTGCCTCATTTTCATCATATATATATTTATTTATTATTTTCATCTCATCAGTATATTACATTCATAACAAAAACATTGTTTATTTATTTATCGAATCGACGTGAATCGTCGTTTTATTTAATTTTAATCTATCTATATATGCGTTCATTATTACATCTAAATAAACATCAATTTTTTTGTGTGCGGATAAAAATAAGTGACATATTAAAATAATGTGCGATTTATTTAATAGACTGATTTTGAAAAGATTGAATGAAGTTTTTGTGTATGATTCGTTTTATTATTATTATTATTGCGTTTTCATAGCAAAGTGTTCAGCATCATGATAATAATTATTTGAAACCAAGTAAAATTGAAAAAAAATCGTGTAACACATTTTTTTTAAGTATTCGAGTGCTGTGCGTTTTTCTTTAAATAATCTCACGTATACCCAAATAAGAGTACATGATGATTTTGAACAGTAAGTTTTTATCAATTTATTTACATTCTGTGCATATCTACGTACCCATCGGTTCTCCTATTTTCCTTTGTTTCCCCTATTTACAAAATCGTATAGCGTCCCTTCACAGTAGCATAAAAAACATACGCCATGTATTTTTTTTCAAACCTACGAACAGGATTATATTGTTCCATTTACGAATATGTTTTTTTTTCGTTAAGTTTTATACGAAACCTTATATGTTTATTTACTTACAATTTATTTTGTACGCTTTACATGGTCGAACTGTCTGCCAGCTTATATATGTATACAGTTGAATCACTCATAGTTCATTCAACTGTGGCCGGCTGAGAAAAATATAGACTTGCTCAGAAAAATTATTACACGTTCTTTTAACTATTATTTTTTTACATGTAAACATTACGTCTTCTATTTTTATACCGATATATCTAAAGGCTTCAAGCAAATATATATATATATGTATATATATATATATATATATATATATATATATATATATATATATATATATATATATATATATATATTTATATAAACATATCGTATCTAAAAGAATAAATTATTTTTATTATTAACTCCTCATATATTCAGTAATAAACTTTGGCCAATTTTTATCTAGAAATGAGAAATACTCATTTTTTATGAAACGAAAAAATTTTTTTTATAATATATTATAAAATACAATATTGAAATTTATACTTATTTTCTGAATAATTTATGTATATATGTATATATATATATATATATATATATATATATATATATATATATATATATATTAATAATTCCAAAAGAAACAAATCATGTAATATGAATAATCTTATTTTTTTTGTTTTGAATTACTATCAATTTTGTCCTATATACAAGAACATCAAATATTCTCAATTTTGCTTTATGCAAACATTAAATACAGATTTTTGGTTTCTTTTGAAAACTGCACAAAAGACTACAAACAATCATTTCTTATAATGAGAATAAATTGTACTGATACTTAAATATTACGTCCAAAATTGGAATATTTATGAAAGCTCAGTTATTTAAAGCTCATTCATATTTTTTTGTGTCATGTACAAAATGTTCTGAAATCACAAAAATGTGGTATATTTTAAAATATTTCGTGTGAATTTTTACTCTGTCTATGTGAGCATAAAAATAATATTTGAGACAAAAAAAAACGTTTTACTTACTAATATTTCATTATTATTTTGCAAACAGTAACATACATAGATTGTAAATCTTAGTTTCTGAAATATTTGTTACGTCTATAATGTGTTTTTTTAGGTATTCTCTACACAACTAAACTATTATTATATAAACTCGATTCTGTCGTACGATTTTTGCCACATAAACAGGTAATGTAGAATATATAGCCAAAACTACCTCCAACAAATTTATCTTTCGCTAAATAGATAATTTCGTTACAATGAAATTCATCCTGTGGACGAATCTTGACAAACGACATGTAAAAAAATATTCTCTGTAAAATGATAAATTAATCATACAAAAGAAAATTCTTTTACTTAATATACTATAAACTTATGAGTCAATTTTAAATCTAAAATCAGATATTACTCATACTTTTAAAAAAACAATCACGTTACCAAATTATTTATAACTTTAAACAGTAAAGTATTTAAAGTAGTTCGTATATAAATAATTCGCAAGTATATGTGTGTGTGTGTGTGTTTATATATATATATATATATATATATATATATATATATATATATATATATATATAACTTTAGTATTTTCGTTCTTTCTGTATGAATATCTCAAATAATAATGTTATTAATTGGTAGCAAAATTATCACTTTTTTGTATTCATTTCGCTTTATTGTCAGTATTAGTTTTTGTGTATTTTGATGTTTACAATTATCGCTACGTAAAATTTGATGAAATAGACGAAATTACAGTAATAAATCTAAATTACTTTCTTTGGATTAGTTTCAATATATATTTAGGATATTAAAACTAATGAATTTAATAAACTTTTGTGGGGGTTTCTTAGATAAAGTGTTACTATCTTTCTACAATTTTGTTCTTATTCAAATATTATTCGGTTTAAGATACTTTTGTAGTTTCCTGACAAATACTTCGAAGTACGTTTAAATATTTTAGTTATTTATTTGAATATTATATATCGTTAACGATAAAATATATCGTAAACTATTCCATCCTTTTTATCTTATATATAGCTTATTTTGTTCTCAATTTTATATCAAAAACATATCTTGCGAAAAATCACTACACACATATTTTGTTTTGTAGTTTTTCAAAACACAAATATTTTAATTATTTTTTTTTGTTATATTTAATTTTTCAAGTCTTTTGTTTATAATATCATTTTAGTACATTTGAACTAAAGTTATAATATCTATTTTACACCAATTTCATTATCGAATATAACTCATTTATTTTCTAAAAAATGAACGACATTCCAAGGAATCTAAAAATATAAGTTTTTTTTTATCATTATGACTTTTTTTCTTCAATAATCTTTAAAATGTTTTTTATTCATAAATTAATAATATGAAATATTCTTATGTATTTATAAATATATATTATCTCGAATTATATATTGAGCATTCTATATGGTTTAAATTATTTAAAATGTAATATACATTTATACATTATAATTGAAATACTTTAGAAATTAATAAATACAATAAGAAAACTGTTGTCTTACATATAGACTGTTATTATCGTCAGCCCTTGATGTTTTATGGATGTATAAAGGCTTTTTGCATTTGTATATTATATATATATATATATATATATATATATGTGTGTGTGTTTATTTATTTATCTAAGTTTCACAATTGAATAACTGTCACTTTATTACAATTCTACTGGCTTTTATTGCTAAAGTGATTCGTAAAAAAAGAATTTGTTTGATTATTAATGGATTAACTATTAATAATTAATGATTTTATTTATAAACGAGTCATATTTTTAAACTTACGTTATCTTAATATTTATATATATATATATATATATATATATATATATATATGTTCGTTTGTATTATTAGTTACTGTTGTGTATTAATAAAAGCGTGTTATTGGTTCTATTTTCAATATCTTTTGTTGTATTTAATGCTGTATTTACACAAATTATTATGCTGATTGTGGCCTTGCAATATACTATTAGTTTTATTTCTAGTGATAAATTACAAATTCAACAGTAAACAAATAGTGATATATATATATATATATATATATATATATATATATATATATTGTATGAAATTAAAAATTTTATTGGAAACCAGTGAAAAAGAGAGACATTCAATCGTACAAAATGAAAAATTATGGAAGAGGCCTTTACCAGTAGCGAATTGACAGAGGCTGATGATATATTTAATAATAAATATTGATACCGTGGTTCAAAGGGTAACATCGAAGTACATTTTTTAGAACAACTGAAATTAACTTGGTATTTAGATATAATAATTGAAAAAAATATTTTATAAAAAATTGTAAATATAGGGTTTAGACAGATATCACTATTTACCATTATTTCTAAATTTGAATCTGTAGAAACCAAAAATTTTAATTTTGAAGGGATATTTTTGATTTTTCATGATTTTTTCATTTTTTGAACTAAAAATATCTATATCTAAAATATCTATTCTTCGAAAGTAAATCAAAACTGTTTGAAAAAAGCATATGTATTTTATTCTGCATGTCCGTTTCTTTCTATATTGTTATTAAGGTATTGATATTTAATACTTCTGCATAAATGCATATTTAAATGCCTTTATCAAAATTTCACTATCTTTAACCTCCGAAAATCAAAAGTTGAGTAAAGTAATATATGTGGATTTTTGAGTTTGTTTCATTTTTTGTTGTTGAGAAATTAAGTGCGTCGAAGTCGATAGGTGCTGTCATTGATGTGAGCGTGTGAAGTTAAAAAGTCCATATAGGTGAAAATAAATCGTCTGTCTATTTTTCCATACAACATGTATATTCAAATATAACATTTCTCTTTACATTTACTTGTACTTAATTTGATTCATTAAGAATTATTTCAAAGTAATTATGAAAAAAAACTGGATACCGAAATTTGTATCGCATAATCCTTGAATATATATATATATATATATATATATATATATATATATATATATATATATATATATACAATCGACTATAAAATATTTGCAGACTTCATAAATATCGGTGAAAATAACCTTATAATTATTGTTACATACACAGATCTCAGCTTGTCGTCTTTTGATATGTAAGAATAACGGTATGCAAAATAAAATGCATTCAAACAACTTCTATTACCTTCACGATCAAAATAAAGATTCAGCAAATATGCTGTGTTGGAATACACGCTCAACTATTTACACTTTACATACTGTATAAATAATGAAAATTGTTCTTATATTTTTTTCAATATAGATTTTAATTATAAGTTGAACTCAAGTTTATCTATAAACACTAATAGTTAAGTCAGTATACGCTTACACTCATCTTTTGAAATTTTCAATTCATCGGCTTTCAAATATGTTTTTTCAGATAAAAAATAATTATTTATAAAATAATAAATATTATATAGAATAGAAGTGTGTATGTATGAATGCATACATTTATGAATGAAATGAATTTAAAAAGAATCATTCTTTAAATCGGAAGTATTTGTAATATCTAAAAAAACATTTCATTTAGAATTCTCTATTTATTAAAAATATATTCTAATTATGTGGTGATAATGATGTAACTTAATAAATACAGAAGTTCCTTTTTTTTTATAAAAACCGGAATTACAGTCGAATGCGCAATGTCGACGTTCTCGTAAGTTTATATACTATTATAAATTCAAACTGTATATCATATTCCATTTTTTAAAGACATGTTTAGTTTGAAAAACAAACGTTTTGTTTTATATTTCTTGACATATATTATTCATTTGAATATTCAATATTTACATTATTGTGTATATATTTAAATAACAATAAGTAATGTGCGTTTTAACATTGTAGAATTTTATAAATATTGAATAGTGTGTCAGTGACAAAAACTAGATATAAGTCCGTCACAAAAGACCTTTAAATTTACTGAAAATCAATTGTAATGTTATTTTTTTCATATTATTAAAAAGTCATTGAGACGTTGATGATAACATACAAAAATTATAAAACTATGCCTACGTAAACTCTTAATTTTATTGAACCTTCAAAATTTTGAAGTATCGTAAGGTGTTATTTTATCATATTGTTCTTATAATCTTGATATTACTTTCTGTTGAAAAATTGATCTTCCTAATAATTTCGGCAATGATTCTATATAATTAATATTTTACAATCGAGGAGATTTATGGCGTGCAATGAAAACAATGTGTTAGGATCGTTATTTTATTAAAATATGCAGTGATTTTCAAATACAAAATATTAAATTGAAACATGTGTATATTATTTTATAGAATGTTTTACGAGCCCTTTATGATAATCAGATAATTCAATCATTATTTAAATAAAAAAAATATTTAACAATATGCAACTTTGATCAAAAACATTATCTAATCTAATAAATAATAGTCACTTAGGTACAAGCATACCATAATATTTGTATATCCCTTTCTGTCCTTTCACACACGCACATTATGTATGTGTGTGTATATATATATATATATATATATATATATATATATATATATATATATATATAGCATTTGTTATATTACCTATTCTTTTTAATGTGATAGATGATTTGCAAAATTAACGTTATCATACAAAATATTAAAATTTAAATGAGTGCGTATAAACTAAATACTTAATGATTATTATTTCTATACAAAAAGTATAAAAATTGATTATACGGTAAACTCACGATTTTATGTCCTTCAGATTCATCACTAAGCTTCTTTAATTTACGGTTGTCACACTTTTTTAAAATTGAATTCAATTACAAATAAATCATGAGTAATTTCAGTGCAGCTATTCAGTACAAATGAAACATATTTTTTTATTAATTGTTTTATGAAAATCAAATATAAATGTAGAACTTGCAGTACGAATTGTCTCTCATAAATAGTTCTGATTTATTCTCTTAATATTCAATGCAATGAAAGCTGCTTCACAGCTGAACGTAGAATTGAACATAGAATATAAAGCACCGTGTCTTTTATATTAGGATGTATGTAAGATATAATTGAATTTATTTTAAATTGTTCAGCTGGACCTTTTTTACTATTAAATTCTGTTTGTAAGTCTGACAATGATTTGAAATCGATTATTATCAGTTGTTTCACTCATCGATTGTAGAGAAGTTTTTTTTCACATTATGTGCGAACACATTTTCACAATTTGTTAAAAACAGGCCTGGTATAAAATAAATTATTACTTTTGAAATAGAGAAGTTATCTATTCAATATATGAACATAAAAGAGTTTGAAACTGCGACGATGTTTATTTTTTGATGTGAATGTAAAGACTAAGAAAGCACAGTTGCCATAACAATCAAATCTTCTGGAATTTATATTTTGACATACTATTTATAGGATTGTATAGAGGATTTTTTTTCTCGTTTTTATGCAAGAAAACGTAATATTTTTACGTTATTTTGAATTCGGATCGTAAAGTGGTTTTACAGTGAAATGAATTCTATATAAATCGTAACGAATAAAACAAATGTTTGATTTATCAAGCAAGTTATTTATTATTATATAGTTATTGTAAAACGTATTTTATTTTTTTACGTTTTCTGTAATTATCGAATTCGTTTTTCTCTTGTTATCTTTAATTGCTTATTTTTCATTATCCGAAATGAACATCTGAATAATTGATAGATAATGTAAAAAAAATGTTTTCAATTTCAAATGTTTTTTTTATTTTTTACATAAGACAATTTGAAATTCTTTCATCGATATAAATAATTTATAAAATATGGAAGACATATATGTATATATGTATATATATATATATATATATATAACTTTATTTTCGTTAAACGTTTCATTTTTTTATTTAATTTTTATTGTATTTTTGGGATGTATTTTGATTTATGCCAGGAATTACTATATGTTATTTATAAACGAAATCAATAAAGTAAACTTTTATAATATATTACAAACAGTCTAAATATATCTATCTGTGTTAATTTTCTCCTCTAGTAGATGCAATCTAATTACTATATGGAAATTTTTCAGTATATCAAGCAATTTCCCGTATCCTATTTTCAATTAATATACGGGTATTTCATCAACATTAACATCGATAATATTTTTTAGACTTTTTTGCTGATTTTATTGCTATTATGTTTCAATTTCCGCATTACTGCATATTTTCAAAGTAATTTCAAAACATTTTTTTTGTGATGAAATACTGGCATCTGATTTTCGAATATGTGTTACATTTTCATTTATAAAACTATGAAAATTTCGTGTCAATTAACATTTAATAATTTATCTGTCATTTTATAAATACTTTCCATTTGTTAATTATTCAATGAACGCGTTCAGTACATCGCAGTATTGTAAAATTTCTTTACACAATGGTTATTTTGTATAAGTATTCTTAATCGAGCAGCGATTTATCGTTGGAAAATAATTAACTCATTAGCTCATAATAAAACAATTATTTTTAAAAATATAAAAATCATAATAAGGTATTATATTTGCGTTATTTTGAAAGCTGCCATCGAAAAAGTGAAGAAATCGACCGGACTTGTAAACTGGTATAGATATCAGTTATTTTCATATACCATTTTTATGTAATGAACAAATATTTTCAATCCAAAAATGATAATAGTAGAAATGTAATAATGTACGTAATAGAAATTATTAAATCAGAGAGACATTTTTAACAATTGTTTGCACATTTTCGACAAACATTTCGACAAACAGGGCTCTTCATATATATTAATAGCCTTCACGTGGGTCTGAAGAGTATTTTCTTATTATCTAAATTTTTACAATATATTACTTTTAATATAGATAATCTTAGAGCTTTACGTGCATATATGTATATAGTATGAAGCATCCCGAAATATGTTTCACAAATCAAGGATGACTGTCGTATTGATCATGTGTGGCAAAATGTATGACCATGCCAGATAAGTGTTATAAAAGTAATATAAAAATTAGTTATAAACGTTCACAAATCAAGTTTTTTTTAAAAACTGAACAATTTGTAGTTGTCAAGTAACGAACAAAACAATAAGAAATAGTCAATCTTAAAAATTGTTACCTGCATATGAATTATACGAGATAACAACAGGTATTTCCGATTTATCGATCAACCAGTAATTACTCATGAAAGAATCAATATGATTTATTATCCGAATTATCTCAAACTTTTCCATATTATTCATCTTCAAAAAAATGTAACATTGCGAAAAGGGCAAGATTCATATTCTGTCATCAATAAAAAAATAAATGCATGTCTCGTAATAAACCTGTCATTTGTAAAAAAATAAACATAAAATCTAGTTCGATAACAAAAAAAAAAAAGAAAATATATTGTACACATCTATTGAGATTTACAAGAAACTATTTTTATTATCATACTTGACTTATTTTATTGAACTGTAGCAATAATTCTATTAAAATTTATGACCTCAGGTTTACACAAACTCATATTTATGAAAATATTTTTGTCGACTGGTTTCAATGTCAAATTATAAAAGAATGAAAGTTGTAAATATGCATCGTGTCTGTCAAATACAGTAGGTGTTGTTGCTCCTTCGAAATGGTTTTATTACATCATAAATATGCGTCATATTCTGATGTCAAATACAGTTATTTAGAATATATTTACAACTTTTTTTTAACTTAATCGTTTTTAATTCAAGTAACTTTTTTAGCACGTCGTTTGTGCTTTATATATATATATATATATATATATATATATATATATATATATATATATATATATATATATATGTAATTTTTAAATATTATTATAAAAATAAATAATGACCTAATTATTAGATATACAAATATTTAAATTGAATCATACAATTATACATTTCCTAATAATTAGATCAGTATTTTTGATAAAAGGAAAATATTTGTATAGTAGTAAATAACATAATGAAAATAATATTACAACACGTAACGTTTTATTTCAATTTCTTTTCTAACACCTCTGTAACGTCTACGTGCAATTTCCTTCAACTTTTCCCAATACATCATATAGAACTGTATGTATGTATGTATGTATATATATATATATATATATATATATATATATATATATATATATATATATATATATATATATATATATGAAACTTTGTATCATTCTGTCAAATATATTTACTCATAAATTACCAAAGCTAGAATTTTTAATAATATTTCATACGACTATTTTAAATCAAAAAATTAATACCATAGTCAAAAAATACTATTTCAATATACGATATTTTTTTTTTAAAAAAAAACAATATATAACTAATAATTTATTATTAAGGTTTAAATATTTCATAGAATGTCAAGAAGTGTCTGAATATAAAAATTTATTCTTTAGACAAACTTTAATTTTTAAATAATTTAATTATCAGTAGAGAAAGGATAATTTATATTTTCAAATATTTCAAAGAATTGATTATGTGTGTTATTTAAAATTTGACATAGTTTTGTAGAAGTGATGATTAAGTTTAAATATCCATAACTTATTTTCAGATTTGGTTTTAAAAAACCTGTTAATAAAACAGAGTCAGATATTTTGTTAACAGATATTGAAAATATTTTTAAATAACTTTAGAGAAAATGCACATCCTTTGTATTTAAACAATTGATATATATATATATATATATATATATATATATATATATATATATATAAATAATCTATTGTTCATAAAGGTTAGCTCGTTTTTAAGTATAAATGATGTTTATTTTTTATATGTAAAAATAATATTATTCAATAATTTATGTACTTTCTGTCAGATTATTTCATAGTTTCTTGCGTAGAAACTTTGTATTTTCTACAAAAAAGGTATCCAGATGGTTCTTTATAGTTTATATTCTCTAATTCCAATTCTGATTTGTTGATTAATTTATCTTAGGAAAAGGTACCAGTGATAGGTGTACGTGTAATATATTTAGCTTTTTTCTTTCTTTGTATATATATATATATATAAATAAAAGAGTGTATATGTATGAAAAAGTGACATATTCGAACATTTGAATTCTTCTGTATGTATATTTTTGCGTGTATTAAACATATATAAAAATATTACGTGTAAAATATATGAATGCACGATGAGTTTGCTTATTACAAACAACTTATACAGTTAGGTTATGTACATTGCAAGTGAACATTGAATAGTTGCTTGCATTTTATACAAGTTTGTCCTCGATGTCAATATAACTGGCCTATGCACCGGATTGTAACGTACAGTATGTCAGCTCTTATAAACAATAATTTATCTTTGTTTCATAGTAAGCTATTATTGTCATGGTCACAAATCGATCAGGACTGCTAAATACATTGATTATGTAATATCATTTGTTATTTGATAAGCGATATTATCCCTGTGCGAAACGTAATTAGTCTGCACTGAAATTATATTCATTTATGGTAAGCCCTTGAGTAAGATATAAAATTACATACAACCTACTTATTACACCCACATTTTAGCTATTATTTCAAATTAGTATCATGTATTTTCAAACTAGTCGGAATCTCTTGATTATCTCTTCAACCAGTGAAATAATGATGTTAACGTACGTTTATGTACTTAAATGAAATGTACGAAGTATTTTTATACAAATTTATATTTTGAATTGCTTTCAGTTTTTATTCTTCGTCTCATTCTGAAGTAATATATTTAAATAAATAAATAAAATATCATTTCTAACACAAGGTCTTCTATTAATAATTATTACTTATTGTTATATACTGTCACTACTATACACTTAGTCATATCCTGCGTAGATATTTTTTCGTTTCCTATTTTATTTTATTTAGTATGAGTCAGGTGATGAAAAATATTTGAATCCACTGTATAAGCTACCAAACAGATTGAAAGCTTTTGCCCACAGCTTAAGGTTTATAATCGCATGAAAAGTTCTTTAAATTTGTGTAGTACAATCGCTTATAATCCACATGGTTGATATTCTGACCATATATTTATGAATGGTTAAAAAGAGGAAAAGTTTTCTAATTGAGAAAGTTTCGAAATAACCATTTTAATTTAAATAATCCAAAAGGTTTGTCAAGGTTAATGACGTCGAAGTATCTACATAACAACATACATTGCACATTGTAAATGATTATCATGTTGAAAAGTTAATATAAAGCAGTCGTATCATATTTAAACAAACTAATTATGATAATAAAAACAAATTCTATGTACCACGTATATAGAAAAACACTATTAAAAAAAATTATGTGTTGAAAGTTATTCATTAATTTTTTTTTCAGTAATTAGAAGTAATTTACTATTAAACTATTTGTTTATTATAATTTTGCTACAATTAGATTACTTATATTGGTGAAATGATTAAGAAAAAGAAGTAATTCAAAATAATTTTTTTTTCTTTTTGAGGAATATATACAATTATACAATTTTTATTGTTTTGAAATATATCTCGATACAATTTCTATCAATTTTATATTTACTCTTATTCATCAAATTTTTAATATTTGTATATTTTTTATACAAACAAAGAACGAGCAGAATAAACACAATAACGAAAATATAATAAATAAATGTAGACTTTATATTAAAAACAGAAAAACCCCTTTATGAATTTTCAATTAATTTTTTCGCAGAAATTTATTTTTGAACAGTTCTTGGAGAAAACGTTTACAAAAATTCTTACATTTGTGCTGTAATGTACTTGAAAAACATTTTTTTTATGAAATTGTTCAGGAAAAAACCAAGTAATGTTTATTTTTCTAATGAAATCTTATTGTACTGCATCCATTCTAGATTTATTGTGCTTAATTTGTTTTTCTCTATCATAAAGACAAATTAATATTCCCATACCGATAGACATATCTCAGATTATTCAATATCGTGTGAATTTACTATATCATCTTTTACAACATATTATAAAATTATCTTTCCATTATCTAGAAATATTCATTAAACTCATTTTATTATAAAAAAATCAAATTATAGACTATAACATTTGAAATCACTGAAACACCCAGTCGAGTTGCTCATTACTTTTTAGTAATATATGGATTATTTAAGTTTTAGCAACAACGAGGATATTATTTATTTAAAATGTTTTGAAACCTGTCTTCATTTTTATATAAATATTCTCCCTATTTGAAACTGAAAATTTTAAAATATCTGTTCTAATAATTATTGCATTTATAAACTATTTGATCATTGTAAACGAATGTTTTTTAAAGAAATAAAAATAGTGAATGAAAACTCAGAAGTAATCGATATTCTTTTCACGAATGAAGAGAAATCATGCTGAAACAATGTATTACATGCATATAAGAATATTTTATTAATGCTGCGTACAAATCGTGTAAATATTTAGGTTTTACTTGTAATTTAATAATGTTTTGAGAAGCTTTTTACTCATTTTTCTATAAATGTTTATAAAGTAAAGAAAATATCAATTTTTTACAAATACATTTCTTTGTGTTAATTTGTATTAAAAAAAAAACTATTATATATCCGAAACCTATATTCACTTTTATAAATAAATTTTTGACTAGCCTACGAACCACAACATTATTCTAATCGACAGTATTTAATATTTTTTTTAATCATTGATATTATTGGTAATTCATCGCATTTAGATGCCGATTTCATCATTATCAAATAGCTAAAGTATAGTAAAATTAGTATTGCTCATTATTAACTATTTTTGATCACAATTGTTTTTACGTGATTTGTATAGAAATAAAAAAATCATTTTGTGTTATTGACAGAGCCATTCACAAAATCCAAAAGACAAGAAATGCATACTAGTAGTTGAATAAATATATTAGAAAATTTTAAAAATATTAGATTCGAGGTTTATGATTTTTTCTCGATCAGTATTTTTATAAATATTATGATATAATTAGTAAACAAACTTTTGAAAAAGCACATTTGTGTAGTAGAGAAACATCAAAGATCACAGCTACTACAATAATAACACTAAACATAGATTATTTGTTTATTTTCAAGTCTATTTTTCAATTTACCTCTTAAATTATATTAAGTCTAATAGAGTACTTCTTTTAACTATATGGATAATTATTTGACACTCGTTTTGTTTTTTTTAATGGTATATATTTATCTTTTCACAATTGCTCCATTTTCACTCGTATTCAACTTAAATTATTTATGAATGGATAAAATTCAACCAATTTATAAATTAAAGATGATATCACTTAAAGTTAAGAACTTGTACAAATACGAAAATCTCCACTCTAATTAAAGAACTACTGTATCACAATGACTTATGATATACAGGTAATGATTTTACGTTTTTGATCTTTTTTTTATTTATTTACTCTACCATTTTATTTAGTAAAAAGTATTTGTTTAATACTTTTTATAATATGTATTTCCCTTTAAAATAATTTTCTTCCAATTAAGGTCATAATTATAGTATAATTTTCCTTTCCTTTTATTATCTGATAACTAATATATATACATATTCATACATATATATATATATATATATATATATATATATATATATATATAATAAAATTGATTATAAAGTATAATAGTTGTATTAATACAAGCTTGTATGATAAACGAATATTTTTTCCGCTACTAAGTATGGACTTAAAAAATGCTGCATATTTCGCATTAATTGTCTGTACTGGAATTTCCCACAAATTTAATTAGCATATCATTGTGATCATCTGATCAACCTTTTACGATCCTTTACCGATTGAATACTTTATTATTTTTTTTTCCAATTTCAACAATAAATTGTCATTCTTTTGTTCACATTTACAATTGATTTTCTAACATTTATTTATTGGTATTTTTAAGCCTTTTTATGTATCTGAGCTGTCAGTAAGAACTTTTATTCTTTTTATATATGTATGTATGTATTTATGTATGTATGTGTCTATGTATGTATGTATTTATAAGAATTTTTCACCCATTTTTTAAAACTAAAAATTCAAAGTGTTATTTTTTACTCCTTATAATTCTCAAAAATATCATTATACGTATACAAAATAACTTATTTTACTCCTTTCTAATTTTTTTCCCTCAAAAATCCTTTTTGAAAAGTTCGGTGTGTCTTCAATTTTAATATTTTATTTAAAAAGCATATTTGATTAAAGAAATACATAACTGTAAATATCATTAACAATAAATGTTCACATTCTGTCTTGTTAAAATAAAATGTTCAACTTTATATCGTTGTAGAGACCAATAATGTCGAATTCAAGAAACGAACTCCTTACCAAAGTGAATATTTGTATGGAGATATACCCCAACAACTCTGTTTATATTCTAAAATGAAACATATATGCTTTTAGAAATTAGCGTGCCATTCTTTAGCTGTTTTTAAAAATAATACACTTATTCTCAGGTAGAATCCTTAAATGCTAATAGAATATCAAGCTGTATCAATTCTAAGATATTTTTATAAAGGATAATTGTTTTACTACCTGACAAAGGGTAAGAATTTGAGAAGATTCTTATTTATTCGGTTTTAGTCGATAGTCTGGCTACTTGATCTATAAAATATATGAATGATTTCATTTGTGTTTTAATACTATTAGTTTATAACAATAGTATGTGTTGAAAAGTGTTTATTTTTTCGATGATGTTAACAAACTTTTTCGTCAACAAATTGATGTCTGAAATAAGAGTGTGAAAAACACATGAAAATCTTTTAATGAAATACTTGGTTATAAATGGCTATATTATCATTTATTTTTTAAAAAATGTATATGCGTGATCTATGTTTATTATATTAATATATACCATTATATATGTATGTGTATAAAATATTGATCAATTTAATAGAATCGCGTATATATTTTGTTTTTAATAATAGAGGCGAGGTCGACGAACCGAGTGACTTTAGTCTACGACCTTGAACAAACTACAAATTACAAATGTAAATCAAAATTGCCAAGGAGACGGTTCAACTAATTTCATTGATTTCGTTTCGTTCGGCGATCGTATGAATTTATTTTTTTACAATTATATCGATAAAAACGTGTTTTACAACAATTTATTATCTGTTTTTTTATTATTATTATTTAAGTTATTTTACAATGCTGTCAAGATTTAAGATCATTAACTTTTTCTAAATCGAAGACAGTTATATTCTTTAAAAGTATGACATATACCACAACAGTGTATTTGAACTTACAGCGTATAGGTTAGCAGCCCAATATGTTAAAGTAGAAATTTATTATCATATAATTAACATATGATGTTGGTATCAATTTTTATTAATAATATTTATAATAAAAAACAATTATCTTTCATGTTTTTCTCATTTTTCTCGATACATTTTTTTTAAATATAAAACTATTCTAAACATTTCATTTTTATATGTTTTATATATCTGTGATATCATTACACGACAATATTCGTATGTATTATCAAAATTTAGTCTGGTTTGTCAGTACGATTAGTTTCAATGGTAATCTAAATCTATTTGTTACCCTTTTAAGTCTCTTATTAGTGAATGTAATATATATATATTGAATATGTATGCATGTAGTTATTTAAAGAGAGATAAAAAAATATAAGGTCATTTATTTGTTTACAAAATTAGCTTTAATCTCGATTTTATAATTCACAGTATGAGTTTTTTTTCGTATTCGATGTTTAACATTCAAATTTGTTTTCAGAAATATTATTTCTGCTGATTTGAAAAAAAAATATTTGTATTGATATTAATATTTATACCACAGTCTCTGGGTATTTATATTAGTGTATTTAAATCAAATTGAATTACAAAATTTTGACCAAACACATTTAAATCAAACATAATTTTGAATTATAAATTATTTAATCAAAATGAAACCATAATTATAGGTTTATCGTGAATTTGACTTGGAAATATCTTATCTTATCTTAATCTCATTGATGGAACATTCATTAAAAAATAAACATTTCTTCTCTAATTATTGAGTTATAGTGAAAAACCCCAAACAATTCAAACAACCACCCTAACCATATATGTGTTTAAAGAATATACCGTTTTTTAGGGAACGATTTAAAAATCGTAAGGAACGTTTGGACTATCATAACGTTTCTGAAAGCACTACTATCATTTAAGAGGCATTATTTCCAATAAGTTGACATTACTGTAATTTCGTGATATGAAATTTTAATTATAATAAATTTAGAGCCAACAATAAATAAATATTTAAGTTAAAGCACTTAGTTATTCTAGTTAAATTATTCCAGATATTGATATTCACTACAGGCAGTTCTTGCAAGATATTTCTTTTTAAATGTTGATTTAGCATATGTCAGGTTTTTATTTGAACTCTTGATCTCTTGTACGAATCTGCTTCTTATATCAGGTTTTCTTAATATACAAATTAATTATGAAAACAATCGTTTATAACGTGGACTAATTCATATAAAAATCGTTTTATTAAAACCGCTCTGTGTATTTTACACAGACTTAAACGTCAATTAAAAGCAGCTTCTTTAGATACAAATTTCTTCGAGCGACATTTCTCCTTTCTCATTATCTTCCTCAAATTAATTATGTAATATTAATATTAATAAATATAATATTAATCCAAATATGAATTTTCATAATTAATATTTCAAACGTGTATATCAAAAAAATGACGTTTGAATATTACAAGTTTAATATAAAGTAAAACGATATCATCAAATTGACATTTACGGAATTTTAAATCATATTAATAAAGAAAATTAAAATTTAAATGTTTATTAAATAAAAGTTCAGTTAACTACATTCGACAGAAAAAAGCCAAACACGAAATAAAATGAATATACAAAACGAAAGTGTCGAAATATATCAGGAAAAAGAAATAAAGTTCATGGACAAATGTTCATTCATACAATGAAATGGTACCACATTTCGTTCATTTTTACACACAAATGTATGTATGTATAAGAAAAGATTTCTATTTAAAAATATTTTAATATTTATTTATTTTAATATATTCTGTTGATATATATATGTGTGTGTGTGTGTATATATATATTAATGGAACACACTTATTAAATAATTTCTGAATTAATATTATAAAAATTAATAAAATATAATAAATAACTAAAAGATTTTAAATATTGATTTGTATTTTAAATAACGTTTCTATAATAATGAAATACTTAACGTGCCTGTAAATGTATTTATTATATATATATATATATATATATATATATATATATATATATATATATATATATATATAACTTCAGTGTTTCTAAAACTTAAAATAATTGCGTTCACCTTTCGAAAGTTTGTTTTATAAGAGTACCTTGTTCGGACGAAGATAATTTAGTGTTTGCTTTGGTTGCATTATTTTATCTAAAAATGTTTGTTAATTTATTAAATTACTTTAAATATTATTCTCTACATATTCAATAATAATTAAAAAACTAATGAAAGATACAAAAAATGTAATACTAAATGTATGCACTTAAGATTTGTTATGTCAAATACATTCATATTATTACAAAGTTAGTTCATAAAATCACTTCTGTATATAAAACTATACTGTTTATTATTAATCGGTTCAGGACTTAAAAGACTGGATCCTATCTATCCAATAATATGAGTCTTTCAAGGTACTTCTGTTTTGCAGGTAATTTGTTTTGAAATAAATTAGGGTCCGTATGTTTTTAACAGTTCTTTATTTTTAGAATTTCTTGAACAATGTGTTTCCGATTTACTTGTCAAATGTATTCTTAAGTTTTCGAAATGGGGGTACTCCAAAAAAATATGTTCGAAGTTTTTATGTTAGTATTAATTTCCTCTCCGATCCCTTTCGGATTAAAAATAATTTTGGTCATTTGTTAATCTGAGTTGAGTAGTTGTTGCTTTAAATTTGATTGGTACATTGTTTAATTTTAGATAGCATTCCAGTTCGCAATGTGTTTTAATTTTTTTATATATTTTTAAATAGAAGAGTTTTTTTATTTTTGCGAGATCAGTTTTAATAATTTACTTTCTGTATTTCTCTACTGAGCTTGGGTAGTTCTTTTTTAATTCTACTGTAGATTGATTAACCCGTGTCTATTAAGAGTAATTTAAACTGGATGTTTTTTTTCTCTAAAACTCGAATCCACCAGTTTTGTTAACTCGACATCTTATAATTAAAATCATATTTTTCGAATTTTTCTATATAAAAATAAGCAGTAAGAGAAATGTTTTCTAGGGAATATATTATATATTGTTAGTTTTAAAAAATAAATTATATCATTTAATGTATAAGTATAAACCAGAAACATTTTACGAATAAACTTATCACTACTATAAATATTACTATCAGAACTTAGATCCACTGTACTTTTTTATTCAGTATAAATATTCGTATTTTATTTCAAATAAACTTTTTCCAATAATATATTATCGATATATTTGTTTCAAGCATATGCAATTATTGTATAAAAAAAAATAATCACCTGTAGATAAAATCAAATAAAAATCTTAATTATATTTATGACATTAAACTCGTAGCCTGTTTTTAGAAAAGTCACCTTTTTCAAATATTTTTAAAAATTAATTACTGAAGTATAGAGATTGAAATTCAACTAGTTTTCATAATTATAAAAACATAATAATAAATACCAGAATTCAGTTACTTCGATAATGAGTTGTGTATTTAATAAGGAACAGGTGTAATACGAAATACATAAATATTACGTTAACTGGTATTAACATTCAGCACTGGATCTGTAAGTTTTGATGCCTGAAGCAAAGCATGATGTCAACATTCTTTACTGTATTATCGTGTTACAAAACAAAAATCGTATAATTATGTGATCTTCATATTGGAAACAACTTTTGGTCCCTTTAAATCCAGTATAGTGTAATGTGATTTTATTTTTTATTTATGTTACTGATTTTTATATTTTTAGAAAAAATATTTTAACTATTACATTAAAAAAAATATATGCTATGCATATTAATTCGATTACTACCTTATAAATAGTACGGTTTTCAAACAAAAAATCAAATACTTCAACAAACAAATAGAAATTCTATATTTTTAACGAATCGTCTTCTAAAGTGACTGGATATTTTTACGATTTATAAAACAGTTGGAAAACTTCACTAGTAAGAACAGCTGTTAAAGGAATTTTTTTTTTAAAAAAAAATATGATTTTTATATATTTTCAGTCACTGTTATTGAGATATAACGGGGTATTAAATATTATCTATTAGCATACAGCTGTACACAAAATGAATCGTAAATGTTATCGATTGTTTTTTTTTATTCTAGAATTAAAATTAAAAATTGACTTTATTTATTATTTTATTTAATTTTATTAATGTATAATTTAATTAAAGTTTACATCCCGATAACAATATAGTTTTGTGATAAAAGAACAGTGCTTCTTGAGCCGCTAATAATTTTATTTGTATTTTAGGAAACAAAGAATTAGAAAGTGTAGCAATAGAAATAAATTTGATGATAATTACAATCAGTTTATCGAAACATTAAAAAAATGAATCACATTGTAGTTAAAAAATTAATGAATTTACAATTCAATAAATTCTTTACGCTCAGGCTTTCGGAACGATTTGAGAAAAGTTGAAGATTGAAAATGATGTGAAAAATTTACTGATGAAGTACACACTTCATCATTATGAAATACAATCGATTTATTATACATGTGTATAATCCCTCTATTATAATATTGTCACTTCAAGTTTCAGTTATAATTAATCTCGAAATTTAAGATTCTCACGGAAAATTAAAAATTTTTATAACTCCTGCCCTTTGCATTGCGAACTCCTTTAGCTACTCGGGTTTTTTTTACATTAATTATTCGCGTAATGTATTTTGTATACAATATCAATAAAATTTAGAACTAGTACATATGAACTTATACATTAAATTATTAATATAATTTAAATTACTAAGACTTGTGTTATATTTCACATCACTTTATCTACTGTAATATAATCAGATAATTGTAATGTACGAGGTTTATTCAAAAAATACTCAGACTACCATCGTAAAACTTTATGTATAAAAAAACATAAATTAAAATGATTCCTTTCGAAATAGTCTCTTAGTCCCACGAAGAAACTTCACACCGTTGCCAACGCCTTTTCCATTTCTGGAAGTACTCATTGTAGGTACTTTTGGAAGTCGGTCTTAGATCAGTTTTCGGGTTTTCTTTTATGTCTTTAATCATTTAAAAACTGCGTCCCTCGCCTCTTCTGATGTCTATTCATCTAATAAAGCTCATTTTTCTCATCAGTCGAATCTCTTTCTTAAATACTGCAGATATTATTTGTATATAACATTGTAAAGTTGAACGGCGTGTAATAAAGATCAACTGATATTAAAGTTCAATAAATGAAGACAAAGAACCGGAGTTAAATATTAGTCATTTTTAAAATATTTCCATTCATAAATAAAACAGTAGTAATGTTTACTCGCATTCAATTCATTCAAAATATAACTAAGCAAAACTTGTAAGAGTGACCCCCAAGGTTATGTATATTTTATTAATATGTTTTTGTATTTGGACAAATAAGTCCTTGTTGATCGATGAGAAATGCCTTTCTAGTTTTTTTTCTTAGAAATATTCTTCACGCAGTTTAGTCCACACTTTTATTCAATTTGTCGATGTTTTTCTATCGGTACAAAATTTACATCCGTGCCAAAAAATGCAAAAGAAAGACTACGAATGTCGCGAATTTCAATGCGAACACTTGCACGCACCCGCAACACGCACACAATTTATATATGTATCAAGGTTAATCAACTCGGTCGTGTAACCTTCATAGCATATCCACCAGCGAATTGTCATGGAGCACACGTTGGAACAGACACACTATTAACCGGCACTTAATGACGTCGCATATTGATTTATTGTGTTATGAAAGAGAAAGCACGATACGTAAATAAAACCACGTGGTCGTATCGTTCGTGTCGTATCTCTTTGTCCCACATACGCTAATGTTTACGTTGCGGCCATGCGCGAGCGTGAGTATGTACGAATGATGATAATAATTGGCATAAAAATGCACCGTTATTATGTTAGCATCGAATAAAAACGTTCTTACGTCACCAATCAAGGATCTTTCTTGTGTTGTGCTGTCGTATTTGCATGTTGATCGACTGATGTAATAAAATTCGCCTGCATTTCTTGTATGGTTCGTTTTTGTATAATGATTCATCATATAGCACACAACCGTATATTCAAATATATATATATATATATATATATATATATATATATATATATATATATATACATAATGATTAAAATGATAAATATTTAGTTTCGCAGATCAAACTACTTATGATTATTATTAAATATAATTATTTCATAAAGATCACCGTTGTTTAATTAATACTTGAACAATGACACTACACAAGAAATAACTTTTAACAACCCTTCATTACTTAAAATTTATGGAGATTCTTCTTGTTGAGCCAATGTAGAAAGTGATTAAGTGGTTCATTGTCTTCTGAAGTCCATAATTATGGAAAAACATTTCTAACATTTCTGAATTACATCTGATTTAATATTTTTCCAGGCGTAGAAAAGCAAGTACCATTTAGTTTTTAAACTCATATAATAAGTGTCTGTTTTGCAAATAACATAGATTATGAAATGGAATCACCCTGGATTATAGAATGTGGAACGTAAAAATAAACTTCGATAGTATTAATAGAATTCTGATCAGCAAACTTTCATAACAATAAAAATACTGTATTTATTTATAAAATATTCATTTATTGACCTTACATGTTCAAACACATGCCATTAAAATTATCCGAAACAATCAAATCGTTTATGATTTGATAAGCATTTCATAAGTATTATAAAGTATGGAATTAATTTTACCTTTATGATTAAACATTTCAATTTCATGGAGATCACTGAGGACATAAAATATTTCATTATGTGCTTCATTTCATTTAATAAAGTAACTTATATGATTATATGAAATTGTTATTATTTAAAATTTTAATATATTTCACAAATGAAAAATGAATATATTAGGAGGTTGTATTGAAGGCCACTGTTTTTTTGTAGTTTTTTAACCATTTATTTCAATACCGAATGTGTTAATACATTAATCAAAGTACTTTTTCTCGGAAGCTGTGACTTTTTACCACTTTTCGGACAGAAGTTGAATGGTCTGTCGTTTGAGCCAATCCACTCACCAGCCCAATTTTCGACTTCTCCGTAGTTATGAAAATGTGTATCTTCCAAAGCATATTGCATGGATCGGAACAGATGGTAATCGCTTGCGGCCAGGTCCGGATAATACGCTGGGTGCGGGAGAACCTCTCATTCGAGCTTCATCAGTGTTTGTTTCACGTCTGTAGCGCAACATGGGCCGAGCGTTGTCATGGAGAAGAATCACTTTTCAACGATTTTATGCAATTGATGGTCGTTTTTGCATCAAATTATCATTTAAACGCTCCTGTTGTTGTCAATAACGTTCGGCGTTGATTGTTTCCTTCTGTTTCAACAGTTCATAATACACGACACTCTCACTATCCCACCAAACCGTGGATGTTTCGCTTTGGTGGCGAAGTTGTGGTTGGTCGGAATCAACCCATGATTTCTTGCGTTTCGGGTTGTCGAAGTAGATCCATTTTTCATCACCGGTTACGATACACAACAAGAAAATCTCCTTGTTATGCCTTGCAAGCAAAGAAATCGAAATGTTTAAACGATTAGCAATCGCATTTTCGGTCAATTCATGTGCCAGTCATCTGCCTTCTTTCTGGCTTGTAAACCTCGCTTATAAAAATCTTGCCCATGGCTTGTAAACATCGTGAAATGGTTGATTTATTGACTTCGGGCTGTTGAGCCAATTCTTTGAATGTTTGAGCACGGTTTTCTGCCAATAGAGTTTGCAGTTATTTATCTTCGAACTTTTTCGATTAACCTGGCCGTTGTTTGTCGTGAACGTCATAATCACCACTTTTGAATCGTCGAAAACCATCTCTACATACTGTTTCCGATGGAGCAGATTTATCATATGTTTTCACAAGCAATCGATGAGCTTCAGATGCACTTTTTTTTTCAAATAAAAGTAGTGTAGAAGTACACATCGGAAAAACAACTTATCGTGTTCCATTTTAATTCGGTTGTAGAAAAGCACTTGTATAACAAAGGATAGCGTCTGTGACTGAATATTAGTGGGAAATGTTCACACTTCAATAAATATATATATATATATATATATATATATATATATATATATATATATATCGGAATCATATTGTTCGGTTTTATTTAATGTAAATAATGAGTTTGTTTACTTATTGCATAGATTTTGTAATCGAAAGCCACTCTTATTACTTATTTCACGCTCACTTAATCGATATTTGTTTTTTATAACAATGTAAACAAGGAAAGAAACGTCTCATATCTTGTGATTTAATAACAAGTGTTTTAATAATATCTCTGTGATTGAATTCTAGATTTTTTATAAGCGTAAATTCATTTTAAGAGTTTTTTACTTTTTGACATATTCAACTGTCTTCTCATTACGGTGCTTGCGATCCCTCCAAGGAGTCGTAAGTTTGAGAAACGTGACCATAGAACAAATAAGCTTTAACTAAAATAAAATATAGTACCGTATTTTATATATTTTTTATTATGTTGTTGTATAAATATATATTAATATTTTGAAAATATTTCATAAATTTCTTTAATTATCATTAATGCATTTTTATTATTGAAAATATCTTTGTTACTATACATTAAAATGTTGTTAATATCTAAGATCAATAAGCATTTTGTAAATTAAGAAGACAAAAATTCAGTATATATATATATATATATATATATATATATATATATATATACACACACACACACATAGTGTATAACGACAGGTGTATGTAACATCTGTCTATATTTCCGGATTGGTGTATTGAATCAGGATATATTCAACGTTTCTTTAATGCTATATTGGTGCTAACAACACTTGTTGCTGATGTATTATTAAAAACTTATGTGAGTATAGTGAACGTATTATAAGTAACGTATTTAAATAATCGTTTGTCGGTTAATGGAAAAGAATGTTTTTTATTTTAGTTTTTTTCTTATAATTCTAAAATAAAACATCTGTCCAGATGTTAGAAGAAAAGTTCGTTTAAATTGGGGTAATTATACATCTCGATTGATAATTCATTGACATATATTTCTTTTATTGAAGTTATCTTCAATTTCATATCATTTACATGGCATATATTATTGAAATAATTATATATATAATAAATAATTTTATATAAATTACTCAATGTTTGTATTGATAGTCAGTTATCAGAATTAAACTAGTTCTAGGTCTGTGATAAAAAAACACAAAAAAAAAAACGATTTAAGATAACATGAATTTATTCTCTTATATTTCATACAGTAAATAAGATCAGTTTAAACTGATTAATGCGTCCGGAAACGATGAAACAATCTAAATTTGTTTTATTATTTTTAATTCTAGAAAATGTTCCATTCGTTTTCCATACATAGATATGACATTTTAAGTTATAACAATAGAAACTCTTTAACAATCACAGTATTTATATTATTTATTTAAAAAAGAGATTTCAGTTTATACGAAAATTTTATTTCCGAAATACGTTCATAATTCGAAATTGGCATAATTTGAGCTCGTTTTCTCCGCAGAAACTAAAGAAAGATACTTTAGTAAAATATATTGATAAATAATAATCTTACAGAATTATCACAGCAGAAGAGATCTCTTTTTCATTTTTTTTCTAGCTCATGTTATTTTCAATTCCTACAAATTAAGATCACGTAAATGAATATACATTTATTATATACATATACATATATATATATATATATAT